>SDVV010006115.1:0-18685 GCA_016164225.1 Gammarus roeselii
CCCCAAATCCACCTGGTCTCCCAAGTCCCCCGGGTTCCCGAAACCCCGGGTCCTCGAGTCCCGCGGATCCCACGAGTACCTCCTCTCCCTGGGTCACCTTCTCTCAACCAACCTCGTTACATATAATAATAATGATAACAAATTCAAAATTTATCACCATGAAAAAAGGGCAGAGAAAAATAATAGAGCCCAAGCAAGAAGAAATACTAAAATACTAAAATAAAGTGTTAATGATCCATAAAATGAATAAGCATCCATCCACCCCAATTAGTTTTCTGAAAACCAAGATATTCAACATAGCAATGATTTTCAACGTTTTCGATTACGATTTAAAGACTTTCAATCCCAGTACCTTTCAATATTGAATGTCTCGCTGATACCGTCAATAATAATATTAGCATTGAAGTTCCTTCATCTTCGCCACTCAGCGAGCCTCATGCTACCATAATAAAAATATTCGCCGTATTTGATTAACCTGACTTGAACGTTTATAAATTAGTTTCGAAAAGGATCTTGTACACGAGGGTCGCTGCCGGCATTAACACTTTAGCACACATACTTGACAAATGTGTTTTTCTTCGTCTCAGCGAATAACTTTCGAGATTGTACAGCCTCTATTTCAAAGTCTTTGTGGAGAGCCCTTCAGGTAGCAAAACAAGAACGAAACTGAAATTCTTTAATACATTGTGATTCCAGTAACATTTTCAATTAGCAAAGATTGTTGAATATATTGATCGAATATAAAAACAACCCGAATCCGAAGTATACATTTAAGTAGGCATCGTTCATATGCCTTATTTCTATGCCACTTCGATCTATAGCATTAATTTATAAAAAACCTAATATTGTTCAAACCCCAATTCTGGGTGTAGCTGCTGAAATGTCCATTTAAACAAATGCTACAGATTCAAAACATTGATCCATTATCCAAATTATCTTCGTAGATTTTCTCAAATTTGAGTGTAAATTGTACCTACTTGAAGCGTTGTCAATGTAAATTTATTTTTATTTCAAGAGATTGGCATCATACAATAAAGACAATGATTAGCAATAAGTACATTGAATAAAAATTCATCTCCACCGCAGTTATGACGTCAGCCTCTCTGAGACAAGGTTTCTCTCCTCCTGAAACAGCATTGCCCTGCGTTAACAATTCAAGCAAACCATGAAGGGCTGAGAACAAACTACTTCAACATGTTTTTTAACCTTACTTAATAAAACGCTACTTCGTCAATTCTAAACCAGGTAACTTGTAGTAACAAAGTTTGCTGTTTATTTCGCAGATGGAACTGGCATGCGCCGAACGGCGACTAGATGACCCTATCGACATAGCCTTTGGATAACCATAATTTCTACTAACGCAAACTTTCGTTATTCACATTGCCGCTAGTCTCAACAAACTGGTAATACTAGTGAATATTAAACCAAATAAGTGAAGTACGAGATTCTAAATATATTTCTCACCCCTAGGAAAAAACGTCTGATTCTTAGCAAGTTCTTAAATAAACAATTGGGAATGTTACTCGTCAAGAAATAATCGAAAACTACCTCTGTATATAGAAGCCTACTTACTAAAGCCCCTTTTCCTGTAATCCTTTGCATTTCATTAGAAAACCACTTGTGTACAAACGAACTTGACAAAATCAACTGGCTTGTGAATCTAAAATTATAATCCCTATAAACCGTTAGACATTTCTATTGCGACTTATCATATTAATAAACTACTTAACAACGTACTAATGAACATATGTCCTGCAGGTTCTTCTGCAGGCAGTCATCAGAAGCCTGCACCTCCATGGGACTACCGACTGGCGTGTCTCATTCACAACATCTAAAATTTGAAGCCAAACACACGCAAACTCATCTTGCGTTGGGGTGCGAAGGCACAGGTGGTGATGTACGACCGGCTCTTCTTATGCAGGTAAATAATGATTTTTTCTTATAATTAGACTATCCAGCCGAAATATAGCAATTTAAAACTAATTTTGTCAACTATTGTTCAATTTACAATACCTCTGAATATATATCGTCACTAATACTGATCTTGAGAAATATACTTTTTGAATAATTCAAACGGAAAACACAACAATACAACAGTATAGATAAGACCTAAATATTCGATTGGATTACGAAAATCGTCTCCAACGGATATCAGGCATTAGTCTACTACATAAGCTCGCGCTTAGGGTACAGTGTTCTCAATCATTATTAGGCTTGCACCCCATCACAAGAAAATTTTTGCTTAAAAATATGGCAACATTTTTGCAATTTCAATAGATTTTCTCATTAGGTGCAATTATAGTTAAAATTGATTTAAGATTAGTCTATGTTGATATTTGATTGGATACTAGAAAGAACTTTGCGTTAAAAAGCATGATCAATGCGGGGGCTGCCACCAAACATAAATCTGTGGAAACATTCTCCACTCGTGCTGTGACATTCAACATTTGCTATTGCTGCCACAGCCAACCGGATCCTGGCTCGTCCACGCGTGAGTGTAGAATTTTTTCCACAGTGAGGATATACATTCATTACAGGTGTATCATAAGTTTATAAAGATTACGATTGATTAGAATTATTAATTTTTTCGTGACTGTACTCTCTCATTGATGCCCACTATACGTGATAGTCTAAACACAAATGGAGCTAATTAACCTGATCAAAACTACTCAAGTAACTTTACAGAAACATTCGGGTACAAAATGCCCAGGTAATTAAATTTCCCTACCTGTATTTCAGATATATATCTTCCGACGAGACGTTCTACATCCTGTCGGAGGATACAAGAAGACGGCCCTTCTCCTCAGCCTTAACCGCGAGGCGCCGTATATCGGGTCGAACGTGGTGATCTACCAGCCGCGTAGCGACGGTGGCCTGATATACGGGGTGCCCATTGAATTTGTAAGCGTTCCGTTAATCCCCGCTACGCCGCAGATCGAGGCGGCCGTCGTCATGCCCATCAAGCGAAATTTGGTTTGGAGAGGAACTGTACAATCCTTTCTTATCGATATCACGGATTTCGTGATTGACGAGGCGACGGTCGTTCTTTGCTGCTCCTCTGAAGTGTGTGATGGACGGCACACTGCTAGTATTATGTGCCCTGAGCTGGGGAGCCACTCCAACACCACCAGGAGCACCCTCGCTGTCCGCCAGCCTGGCTAGTTACTTGATGGCGTCTGCCTCGCTACGTGTAAGTCAAACACGTCAGCAATGGAGCAATACATTATGTAAAAATGTGTAGGAAGGGAAGTTACTAACTAATTGCATTGAAAATTGTAATATTTTTTACTAAATACTACTCTTATAAAACATTAGTTGCTGATACGAATCTACGCATGTACAGTAGCAAAAGAAAATTAGTTTGTGCTTCAAAATTAATAAAATCGATGTACGTTTCCCGCTTGATGTTTGAACTCAATGGAATTAATTTTATCCATTAAAAAGCTTTGTCCACTTATAGTACCGTAAGAAATTTCTAAATGAAGTTGAATTCCACGTGGGAGAAGTAGAATTTGTTATTCCGGTTCCAGACTAACCATGAACTAAATTTCTTTCGCTACTGTGCAGTATCGAAAGAAAGTTCTAGTTAATGATTGTATATAAAGAGAAATCTTTAACGGTTGTTTCTTCGATCGGTATATGGAATGAATCTGTGGAAATTTAATTGATTTCATCAATTACGGAACGTTGTCTACATAAAATAGTCTATTGTTTTATTTAAAGGTAAATTCCCCCTTGGGAATAGAAGTTATTTTTTTTGGTTAAAGCTTAACTACAAACGAATTTTCTTTTGCTACTTGACATGTCAAACATTTTATTCTTTTATAACAAACAAACACCATGTTTTTGCAGAGACAACATCAAGTACATTTCACTGCAACGCAGTGTGATGGTGGCGATGGCTGTCTACATAGCTGCCAACGTGACTTAGCTCTGCCACGGCTTTTATACGATACAAAAGTTGCAGGAAGAGGAAGGAATGGCGAGAAACCAACTCTGTTGTTACTTCTCACGCCTCGAGCCACGCGGAGCTGCCCCCGTCAACATAGTCTCATATGATGGTGTGGAAACACAAACCAATTCTCGTCAACGTGCCCATGTTCCGGCTGTTGCACGGGTCGGAGCGCCGCTACTGGCACCTCTACCCACAGTGCGACTACCGCAACCCCTGCCTGCTGTTCAGCAACCACAGGTGGCAGGTGACATGATCCCAGAGAAGCGATGGCTACAGATACAACAAGTAATCCAAAGACTACGGCAAGCCAGACAGAAACAATTTTTTTGAAAGCTCGCGAAGCTTTGCGTATACAGCAAGCCAAACTAAGGAAACAATCTCGATGTCTGTCTTCTACTTGGTGCATACGCGTTTATTCCTCAAATAATCTTAATCTTTCTGACTTGAAAACACAGATGCAACTACTACTACTACTTCTGTATTGAACATGCACCGGAATTCGTTCGTGGAACGAAACCCTTCGATTTTGTTTTCAATGTTCTATTTTAATAATGACTTTCGTTGTACCTAATATTTGTTTAATGACTTTTATCCCATTACCGAGTCTGTCTCCACTGGACGAATTTGATTAAACTAATGGCATATATTTACCAGCGTTCCGACAGGAGGAGTCCATTCCACTGAATGGTCAATTACATTTCGCCTAGCCGAACGATCGTTCTTAGTTCTAATTCCAAGCTGGTTTGTTAAGTATTCAGCTATAAAATTTCATAGAAGCTGTCGGCCTAAAAATCCAACCATTCAATAGAAAAAACATTTTGCCCTATGAACTCGCCTAAGACTCTCGTTACCATTTTGTATGAATACTTGGCGTGTTCGACAGTTATCAGGCTATCAATGTAACTGATCATTTTTAAACCTTCTCATGAATGAGGCCTGAAACAAAACTTATCGCTAGGAGCGATTCTTACAACCTAGCCTCTTTAGCTAGAATAATGAATACTCAAAGTATAAACGGAGGGTAAAATCAAATCTAATCAAACCAAAAATCCAACTGTACCATGATTGAAAAATTTAAATCAAAAACTTACATTACCTAAACTTAGTTCCACCAGTGCCGCGTGAACAATTGCAACCTACTCTCAATATTCTTCATCTCAAATGTATATAATAGCAGTTAATTTTTCCCTAAATTTTTAGTTTACAGACTTCAATTTGATTTGATAATTCCCGCCGGAGCCTCAACACAATTGATTGATTTAGACTCCATGCAACAACGAGAGTCGAAGCACGCTCCCACCCACTTCGATTTCGTGAAATTGTATGAAACTGAACGAATCTTTGAAGCTAAGTAAATTTAGATTACCTCATTCCACAGATTTTAAAGATGTGTGATGCAAGAAATAGGTCTCGATACGCAAACTAACATGTATACATATCGAGTGAAACCGTTTACTAGTTTAGATTGTTCCCAAAAATTATCTTTACAGACACTTCTTTGGTTCTCCAACCAAGAAAATGGCTTGTCATTAGGCCCAGCTAAATCTTACCAACACTTCGATCCATCTAATAATAACTAGAATTTGTTGGCAGGTCAAGTCACCCCGGCGTTCGCCGCAATAACGTCAAAATTATGGACGCCGCTACCATCTTCCATAGGACACAGTATTTAGAAACTTGGCCAGTAGCTACGGCAACCTCAAGACGAAACTATGCGCTTGTAAAACTACGGGACTCCGCTCCAACAAAACTGCCGTAACAATACTCAGGACCGCCTTCGCGCCCTACGGGGGAGCCTATTATGACTCACGTTAAAGCTCTAACGGAAATGAGGCCCAAATCAAATCAGGACAGCCTTGATTTATATTTGGATCTCCTTTCCGTCGAAGCCTCAACGAGTCCTGGCAGGGTCTCTGTAAGGCACGAACATCATAGATTCTAATAGATTCGCACACCTTCGTATGCAAAAACTGGCCTCCTCAGAGGTAAATGAAATATAACTTGGGATTGCGGTAATGTCCACACGCTTGGACTTGAAGAAAAGAATTGAAGTAGAACTGCATAAACATATTATTGTCTTAGTGCTCTGTTAGGTGCACAGACCACCCCGCTTATTGGAGTTGAACTCTTCCGTATAGCATAGTATGTTTTCCTATTAAATTAGCTTCTCAGGTAGGTTAAGTCGGTGGATAAAATTTGTAAGTGACTTAGTATTTTGGAAGGCTACTCCAGCGAGTGTAACTACTCCTTCTTGCTTCCATATAAAGACAAGCTATGGTGCATAACAAAAGCAAATATAACTCAAAATCAGTGTCCAACTTAATGTCCCTTCATTTATGTGCCAAATTATCTACATACATTTTCCCCAATGCTATCAACATCTACTCCTCATCGACAATTTTTCTCAATTGGCAAATTATCAATTCCATAATACTTTAATCTGTTTAATATGAAATTTTATTATAACTAAAGTAGAATAGATTAAACGGGCCATCTCCACCGAATTAAATTTGAGCCTCTATTCACCGAAGCCCAAACACGAGTCATCGCAGACCTCTGACATGAACCATTATCAGTTCCCCCGTCAGTAACATCAAAAACCATAGGTCAAAGTAAAAGATCCATTAATCACACACCAACACAATCACACCAACACTTTGCGCCAACGAAACCGTTGGCGCAAAGCCTGAGAAAGACGACTCACCTCATGACAACATTACATCACCGGCACATCCACAAGCAGCGCCTTCACCTCAAAGCCTGAGAAAATGGAAGTCTTTAGATGACCTCAGCTCATCGAATGGCTCACGACCAATATTGCCAACAGTGACAGCAGCGTGAGTAACAAAAAACGCCAGCAGTAAGAGCCGCTAGGTCGAAGCCTGAGAAGGCGGAAGAGTCGTCAAATGACTCATCACAGGCGACTTAAGCATCGCCACCAGAAACAGCTGAAGCACCTTCGCCATGACTAGTGGAACCAGAACATCATCAGTAGCAGCAATGTCACTACCGCCAGCAGCAACTTCACTAGCACCATGTTCAAAATTAGCCGATACAACTACAACGACTGGAACGACGGCAGCAACGGGACGACGGGAACAACGACTGCAGCAACTGGAACTACTACAGCAACAGCAGGAGGAACGACAACAGCAACAGGGGGAACAAGTTCAAGCAGCGGCACAATCGCCAGCCCCGTGGAGCCCACCTCTGAGCACGCTTTTGAACCAAGTTGCCATAGACAACACAGTTCAAATCAGGTGGGTTCTCAACATAGGTGCAGCGTTGCTTCTGTACAAAAGCAAAAACTGCCAACACTGCTTCCCTGAGGTTTGCAATAACAGCCAGTCCTCCAGCTATCACCGCGGGAGGATGCAGTGGGAGCGGATAGTTGCGGTAATCGACTTCGCGTCTGCGAGGATGATATCACAAGTACGGTCCACGGTCCGCCTTCGCCATTTACTGCGTTCGCAAACCCACTGTTAAGTTTGTGCAATGCTTTTCTAAAACCTAGTCTCTTCAAGGCGCCACTTTAGCCAGGAACACGAAGCCAGTCTGCAGACGGGACGTCGCATTCGGCCGGGGACCACGCGCTAATCGCTGCGAAAGTAATTCTTGGAGTTCCTCAAGCATGTCCAGCTGCTTCAAAATGAACTCTCCGCAAGTATCAAATGGATTGTTTGTCCCTAAGAGGATCGCAATTGCAGAAAAAGTGTCTTCAACTTCAACAAACGAGACTGCACCTGGCTGATGACTCAGAAACCGTACATAGCGGCTCGAGAGCTGATCTAAGACGCGAGAAAATCGCAAGTTCCCTCTATAACTTCAGCATTCAAAGTAACGCAAGGGTCACTGTTCGTTTTAGCCTTCATCATACCAGCTCCCACAACACTTGGTTCAGTTACACGGCGGGAAAGGTGTACAACCGGCCATACAGCTGCGAGATTGGTAGGAATCACATTCCATACACCAGGTGGAAAAAGCTTCCCTACGACTCAGAAGATTTCGAGAGAGGCCAGCAACTGGCAAAGCGGTAATCACGAACATGTGTTCCTGCGAGATGTGTGGCATGCCACGCCGCGGAACACTGTTGATGAAAGTGACCCGTATCACTGCACCAATTAACAGTCAAGTCGCGAATCATCAGCTTCTCTGCAGTCGAGCCGTTTCGTCACTTTCTCACCAGCGCGGCCCCAATTCTCAGCGACTGTTTCCACTGTATCAGTCGCTATGTAAGTGGCATGCTATAAGCCAGGTGTGTTCAGCTTCTGAGACAAGAACAGACTCATGGCCTCCTTCTCTGCCGAGCGTTTGCCAACGACTCACGACACGTTTGGTGGCACGTCGTTGACCGCGCGAACAAACCGGTGGGGAACACACCGTCGCCGTAAGACTGCCACTACGTCAGCCCCCTCAGGAAGAGTTAGCGTGGGCTTCCTCATCAGCGTTATGACGTTTTGTTGGCCAGCGCCAGTGCGACAACGCACGCAGTGCTTCATGTTGAGAAGCACAGCGTGAGAAGCACATTCCATCACCAGTTGTGATCGCCAGACTGGTTGGTGCTCGGCAGGTGGCAACTGACGCGATCACCACACGCAATAAAGAGCACGCCTCCAAAAACGGCAGAATGATTGTGGATCAGCTTCAGCACAAGGTCCAACACTATCAGCAACTGAATAGACAGCAGACCAATCTCTGTGAAAACCAAGACGCCTAGTCTTCTCAGAAAAGCCATTTTAGTGGGGCTACGGGTCAATTTCCCGAAACAATTTTCGTCAGTTGCGAGGTAGGGAGTCTCCAAAGCACTACGAAAAACGTCTAATTCGAACAAAAGATGGATGTGCTCACCACCAAAGACTCTGGCACGCTCGGAAGGAACCGACGAGATAATCGTGCGCAAGCCTTCAGACATCGCGTAAACGCAGGCCATTAGCACAAGGTGGGTCTTACCCGCGCCAGGGCCAATTAAAATAGGAAATCTCACGAATACGCCTGATTTATTTGGGATTTAAAAATTATTTAGGTATGATGACATGTTGACAAAATGACAGAAATATCAGAAAACACATGATACGTACCAGTCTTCGTCAGCGTGAGCTGTTCCGAGGACAACATTTGCTACCTAGGTGAATTCAATATCAAATTACAACTATCGTTGAGGAGTAAGGACCAACCGATGTACTTCGGAGGACATCCTCTACTCTCCACTTTTCAATATGTCGAGACAGATGGAAGCATTACATTGGACCATTATTTTCAAGAAAAATAAGCAGAGTAAATCGGATCACCGACGTCTACTTTATCATGACTATTCACCGTTTTAACTGTCATTTACTAAAAGACTTAAGAGCAGGAAATGTCCGACATGAGGTTGTCTATTACATTACTCACATGACACCGATTTTGCACAGCAGGAGTAAACCAAATTGCACAGCAGGAGTAAATTACAATTCAAGGCAACTCACCAACAACGGATCCTGAAACAGAACACCAAAAGATCTGTAGAAACAGTAGTCCTTCTGGATAAAGAAGCGGCAGTGACGTTTCCGGCTTCATCCAATGGAGGTGCTGCAGCAGCCTCTGATAAAGCCCCTATACGTTTGATCAGCGGTATCGTAGCAGATTCAGGAACACCAGCACCAAAAGGGTCGACCACAGTAGTAAATAGTCTGCCTCGTCTCAACTGCTTCCATCACTACTCACCACTAGAGAGACTCCACCATCCGGACCACCGTCTGCTCTCGCTTTGGGATACACATGATCCCCCCTCCAATCCGGAACTACAGGTATTTCAGCAGGAATCCGCGGGCGCATGTACACAATCTCATCTCCGCTCAGTTGACTTAGCCCATGAGAGGCTCAAGCCCACAACACCCTGTTGAATTGCTCCAAACCTTTCTGCACAACGACAGCAAAGCTGGGTATTGCATCCAGGCTGGCAACAACGAAGGCCTAATCCTGTAAACTCCATCATCAGGAATTTCAATGGGTTAGTCTTATAACGCACGAGAGTTTAACCACCTGCCAAATTCATGGGAGAATCTTTGTCGCGATAGACAATGGTGTCTGTGGAGCAATAAACGATGAGAGTCCAGGGCGTAGCTGCTAAATCCCCGCCACGAATTAAGGCATTAGTCTGAAAACATTTGCTTTCGTGGTGCCAGCGAAAGTCGATAGGAGGTTGGAATAGATTACCATTTTCTACAACTTGCACTGCCATTATTAGAAGAATTTGATCATTCATCAGAGTTAGTGGGATGCCTCCACCGAGCGGGATGCAGTAGCTTCCACGAAGACTTATTTGCTGGCCCCTTCAACTACACGACGCAAATCAAGGATACCGAAACCTTCGGTGCATGCATTAGAGTGGATTCTCCACCCAAGAGATGACTGAAAATAGCTAATTTTTGTCGTTCGCAAGGGTCGTTCATGAGGATTCTGGGATCCCGGTAAATCGCATTAGCTGCAAGCGTCTGGCTGAGCACGAAAGCTGAAGTACCAACATGCCGTTGATTATAACCAGACACCTTGCGAACTAAAGCCTCCAACTTCTTCATGTCATCGCCGGGACCACCAGCATGAACCCACTTCTTACGTAGAAGCGCATGGAGTAAGGCCCTGCAGTGCGTTGAACAGTTGCAGAAATGGAATGCTGTCACCGCCGTGGATCGCACCATTATTGAACTGATTAATGATACACGGGGTCTGGCCGTAGCCATGCACAACATTACGAACGGCTAAATGTCTACCGCGTGACTTTGAAACAAATACTTTACCACTTCAACCTCTTGATTGGACAAGAGAGTTCCCTGATCTGCATTAGATATAACCTTCCCACACCATTCATGATCATGACGATAAATCTCTGATCACGTTGGGTGTATTTCGGGACGGTTCTTCTAAATCAGAGCATAAAATATATCTCTGCGGCCAGGCTGTATAACCTTTACAGGCGAATCTGTGCACAAGTTGATGGTACCACCTTGCTGTGTAAAGACTATATAAGAAGTATTTTGCTCATTGCTACGGCCAGCACGCACAAAGAGAGGTGAGGCGACGACAGGAGAAAGGATATCTGGATATGGCGGAGACCGTGGGAGCCAAGAGCAGGATTTCTGGGCAAGTGTACATACTTGCGACGGCCATCCGAGGGACCGTCAGAACCGCACTGCATGATGCACATGCCAAATACTTGTCCACGTAAATGCATGGGCAAAGTGGTCACTTTCCAAAAAGTTTACGTTTACTTGACCAATCAGGTCTAGTAGCACCAGTGTAATAGCTTCCAGAGGACCTGAATGCTACAAACTGGCGACAGATGTAAGCCAAATAGTGTTTGGCTGGCAGCATTGTAATCTGTTTTCCTACAGTGCCGTCCATGTTTAAGAAAAAGCCGCTTGGACAGTGCACATGAGGCACACAAGTAGAATAGAGCTTTTTTGAGAACCGCTTGTTTGTAAGTTCCGATATCTTCCCGGAAATGGCGCTAGGAGAAATGTCGGCAAAGACATGCTCCAAGCGCCACACGGCACGCACTGCGGGTGACAGCCTATTGGCGCACCTGTGCCACATCGTTCGGAAAGACCACGGAAAGATACTCGAGCGGCCTAAATTAGCCTATGATTTGTGAGAAAGGAGTACAATACTGCTGGCCAAGCCTCAGACCAACTGGGGGAAGTGTTTGCTCGGTCTAAATAGATAGCATAGCTCACAAGCTACATCTCCGCCGCTCAGAATCATGATGTCGCCGAACGCTCTTTTCACATAATACTCTGGAACTGCCTGGAAGACCAGCGGATGTATAGGACTAGATATTCAGTGGCAACAAGAGCACTCTCGTGCGTTTTCGTCAATGCCGGTTTCTAGATTAACATCGGGCAATGACGCACCAGACTCGTCCTCGCTAACGGAAGGCTGAACATGTTCCAAGCTTTCGTAGAGAGAATGTAGGTGATACAGTTCCTCAGCCAAAACCTTCTAAGCTATCTTTATCTCGAGGCCCATGCCTTTGTGTAGATCATATAGTGGACGGGACAGACTGTACATCATATGCAAATGCAGCCAGCTGCCCCTCAACAGTCTGTACAACCAGTGCGGTGGCATCGACCGCAGCGAATGCGAAGCTAACTAGAAGGAATCCAATCACCCCAAGACATCGGTTGTGGAAAGAGGAAGGTAGATGAGCGGTTGGTGGGTGGCAGATATGAGCATGTCACCGACGGTAAGCATTCCAACAAATGGTAACGTGTTCGCTCTATTCAGAGGTGTCACAAACCTTCAGTTATGTGCTCAGATGCGGTCTAGCAATTACCTCTAGTCAAGTATGCCGTCAGTGCGGATGAGAAGCGTGATGTTAGTGTTATTTCAAATCATCCAAATAACACAGATTCTGTTCGTGTAAACACCAGGCCATTGTACAATGCAAAGCTCGCAGGTGCTGCACAAGCCGAGAGAGCAGCGCATAAAGGCGAAAGCAGATGAACCGTTAGCCAAGGAGCTTCAAATACGAAGCTCTTGAACCCCGATGGCACGATCTGCGTTGCTATTTTGGTGGCAGTTCAGGGTTCACCAGTTGCTGCTCATGCGTGAGGCTTTCATTGGATGGTGTAACGTGGACAATGCGAGTGCCTTAGATATGAGGCCTCAGAGCTGCTTCTTGTAAACAACCTTAAACAGTACAGGAAATTGTATGTTACGAGCGACTGTAAGTAGTTTGTCGGATGCGGTTCTGTCACGGTCACAGTGGATCGATGGCGGCTGCTAGGTCATGCGTGTACGGTTTAGGTTTCCTGTACACTTGATGTTAAGCCTGGGAAGATATCAGTTAGAGATAGAGACTCACGGGCGCCCTAACCGTATTCAGGCCTTGCAGCGTTTAGGCTTTATTCCAAATGCTGCCAACTGTGGTGAACCGGATGTACTGCGGATAACGAAGAAGTGGGTAGTAGAGCATCTAATGCAACTGCCAATAGGTGTGAGTGTTTTCCAACAACTGATTGCAGTCATGAGACAATTTGCGCCGTCTATTTGCAGGCAACCTAGTGCAGCGCGAGGCAATGTCCTTGGCAACCCACAACTTAATAAGCAAGGCAGCAGAGGCAAATTTGCCGAGTTGAAGCAATATCGCCTCCACAACCTAATCGTTGGCCTCGTTACAGCGGGTGTCAGAGACGAAGCTGCGTGCTCGCCAACCTGTAGCGTTCCTGAGTTAGTTACTCGCATTACAGGCCAAACCATGGCGTAGTATCTAGAACAGGTATCGTGCTGGCAATAACATCGCTCAACAATCGACGATTTCATCAACCCAGTCAACGTATTCGTCAGAGTTCCTCTCTTAATTGTCCCCCTGGCACCATGTGTAGATATTGACACATTTATACGTACATACAGGGTTGGGGCCGGCACCATGTAGATATTCACACATTTATACGTATTTACAGGGTCGGTGCCGGTACCATGTAGACATACACACATTTGTACTCATATACAGGATCTATTTACGTCTGTAGGATTATACCTCTGATCTATGATTTTCCATTAGAACAAGTCCCTTGCTTTTGTTACAAGATATTTAATGGGAAGCAGCTTAACGTTACGTAAGGTAGAAGATCTAGTCACCCTAACCAATCCAAACTTAACCTTATATAATTTAACTAAGAATTATGTCATCGAGATTTTTCTTGCTTACGTATAATAATAGAAGTTATAAGTATCCTGAAAAAGGCTTTAAGTCATTCGGGCGGTGGGGTAGGGGTTGACCAGAGTCAGCGGTGCAAAACGTGCTATCTAGTCAACGGGCGGCAGGCGGGTGATTCATTCGGATGAACGGACAGCTTCTATATTTTAAGTTTGTTAGTAGGTTATATATTTTTATTTACATATAGTTATTTGCATTTCAATGCAAGGCATACTGTATTGCAATTCCATTGCATGTCATGTTGCATTTATAATGCTAATCCTCTGAATGTTGTGGGGAATATTGATAACACATTTAGAAGTTACATGTTAATTTACATGCAGTATTGAAGGTTAACACCTAACACCTTCATTATCATATGTATATAAATGTATCAGGTATGAATTCGCGTAATTTCATAGATTCTTGGGTATAAATTAGCTCAACTGAATGTAACGATCCAAAATTGGTTTGATCGACCATGAATCTTCCATTGTTGTGGAGAAATGATGACATGCAATATTATCACGATGATGAAGCATGGAGGCCTCTTCTGCACGGTGATGGAGCATGGAGGCACTCCTTTGCATGATGATGAGGCAGAGAGGCACTCCTCTGCACGATGATGTGGCAGAGAGGCACTTGTCTGCATGATTATGAGGCAGAGAGACACTCCTCTGCACGATGATGAGGCATAGAGGCACTCCTCTGCACGATGATGAGACAGAGAGGCACTCCTCTGCATGATGATGAGGCAGAGAGACACGATGATAAGGGAGAGAGGCACTCCTCAGCACGATGATGAGGCATTGAGGCACGATGATGAGGCAGAGAGGCACTCATCTGCATGATTATGAGGGATGTAGGCACTTCCCTGCACGATGATGAGGCAGAGAGGCACTCCTCTGCATGATGATGAGGCAGAGAGGCACTCCTCTGCATGATGATGAGGCAGAGAGGCACTCCTCTGCACGATGATGAGGCAGAGAGGCACTCCTCAGCACGATGATGAGGCATGGAGGCACTCCTCTGCACGATGATGAGGCAGAGAGGCACTCCTCTGCACGATGATGAGGAATGGAGGCGCTCCTATGCACGATAGGGAGACAAGGAGGTACCCTTCTGCACGATAATGAGGCATGGAGGCCTCATTTGCACAATGATGAGGCATGGAGGCACTCCTCTGCACAATGATGAGGCATGGAGGCACTACTCTGCACAATGATGAGGCATGGAGGCACTCCTCTGCACAATGATGAGGAATGGAGGCACTCCTCTGCACAATAATGAGGCATGGAGGCACTCTTCTGCACAATGATGAGGCATGGAGGCACTCCTCTGCACAATGATGAGGCATGGAGGCACTCCTCTGCACAATGATGAGGCATGGAGGCACTTATCTGCATGATGATGAGGGACGTAGGCCCTCCCCTGCACGATGATGAGGCATGGAGGGAGGCACTCCTCTGCACGATGGTGAGACAGAGAGGCATTGCTCTGCATGATGATGAGGCAGAGAGGCATTGCTCTGCACGATGATGAGGCAGAGAGGCACTCCTCTGCCCGGAGGCGAGGGACGGAAGGAAACTGATCGTATATTGCTGCAAGACGCTGCCTTCTCGACGCTATGTAATACTTTTCGGGCTTTTTTATAATAATCGATGTAAAGAAACTGGTATATTTAATTACAGAATAAATTATACCTTTCAATTCCACATTTACGTATTAAGATGGAACACATATTCAATTCAAATTTCAGCGGCGCTTCCTGATGATGCTATTGGCTTGTTATTCGGGATTTAAGCATTCCTACGCAAACGTTATTACAGATCGGACGGCCAAAACTTCAGGAGGCCGTTGCAGTAACAGTACTTGCTGTTCATTCAAGCAAAGCGAAACTAAACAATTTGAATGAATGGGCGCCCGAAATAAATTATTACAAATAAAGGATCACACATTCATATTGATATAAAAAGAGTATATGTCGTCTAAACGCGGATGTGGAAGAATTAGATAGGCCATAATGATGTCGTCTAAGCGCGGATGTGAAGGAATTAGATAGGGATTAATTAGGGAGTTCGAAACGCGGATGTGAAGGAATTAGATAGGCCAAAATTACCGGAGCAAGACGCGGGTGTGAAGGAATTAGATCGGCCATAATTAGCGGAGCAAGACGCGGATGTGAAGGAATTAGATAGGCCACAATTATGTCGTCTAAACGCGGTTGTGAAGGAATTAGATAAGGATTAATTAGGAGGTACGAAACGCGGATGTGAAGGAATTAGATAGGTCAAAATTACCGGAGCAAAACGCGGATGTGACGGAATTAGATAGGCCATAATTATGTCGTCTAAACGCGGATGTGAAGGAATCAGATATATTATAATTATAGCACTAAGACGGCCTACTGAAAGAATTAGAAAGGCCACAATTATAGCACCAAGACGGCCTACTGAAGGAATAAGATATAGGATGACTAGATCTTTGAACCTATTATCGAATGTAATTGTTATGAAGTATGTTATTTGTTAATGTGTCTGACTCAGGCGCTGTATTTCTCGGACATAGTAGTTATATGTTAAGAAAAATTGATCTTGTGGTCAAGTAAGTTACTGATGGTACATAGAGATACAAAGAACGCAAGTTTTTTGTCAGACCACCCGGGAAGTTTAGAGTGGGTGGTCCGAATGATCTGTATCAGTCAAATGTCACACAAAGATTTTATCTCGAGATATATGGTCCTCTTGGAGAAAAGTTGTCCATACGGGAAATTTCAGTTTCCTTACGGTATCTGGTTGCTTTCATTTACGATTGCTTACGTTCGGATGATATAGATGTACGTTATTAGGTCTTGTCAACGCTATATATGATTGTTTTGGAATATTTCGACGGTAGGAGGGCATGACATATATTACGATGTTTGTTATTGAATGACTCGTTTGAATAGAAGGCATTGTTTAATCATGATATTTTTTTTATTGCACGTTCGATATTATTTGATTAAATCCACTCGCTTTTTCCCAGTTAATATTTTTTTTCCGAGATGGTTGCAGTGGGAGTATAATTGATCACTATCTGTTGCTCGTTATATATATTTTTTCGATTCTGGTATGAATAGTGTTATAGCATGTTTTCTGGTGAGGGTGCGCTTGAGGATATTCGTAAGCAAAATGTTGGATGCGCTCCTGGAAAATTAGGTGAGATTGCTCCTACCTATTCTTTGTCTTATAACTTAGTTCCGTATCATGTTTGCTATGATTGAGTTTATGTTTTGTTGTATATTTATGTATGGATTAAAATTCTATATTTTTTCTGTACATATATTTTGTATTCCTATCTAGTTGTGGTATATTTCATTCATTTCGGAAGTGGTTTGGTGGAGTTTTTAACGGTGGGATGTTTGATTCAACTTTGATAATGAATATAGGCTATGTTTTGTGTTTCACATCTATTTAGTTCATATGTATATCATATCTATAGGATTAGTATGGATTATTTGTCGACAGCTTGCGGGTTAATTGGATGCGCTCCTGGAAAATTAGGTGAGATTGCTCATACCGATTCTTTGTCTTATAAATTTGTTTCCGTATCATGTTCGCTTCGCTGTGAGTAAATGTTTCGTTATATATTTATGTATGGATTATAATTCTGTTATTTTTCTGTACATAAATTTTGCATTCTTAGCTAATTGTGGTTTATTTTACACATTTCGGAAGTTGTTTGGTGGAGTTTTTAGCGGTGGGATGTTTGTTTCAACCTTGATATTGAATATAGGCTGTTTTTTGAGCTTTACATCTATTTAGTTCATATGTATATTATATCTATAGGAATAGTATGGATTATTTGTTGGCAGTTTGCGGGTTAATTGGATGCGCTCCTGGAAAATTAGGTGAGATTTCTCTTACCTATTCTTTGTTTTATAACTTAGTTCTGTATCATGTTTACTATGATTGAGTATATGTTTCGTTTTATATTTGTGTCTGGATTATAATTCCAAATATTTTTCTGTACCTATATTTGGTATTCCTATCTAGTTGTGGTATATTTGATTCGTTTCGGAAGTGGTTTGGTGGAGTTTTTAACGGTGGGATGTTTGATTCAACTTTGATAATGAATATAGGCTATGTTTTGTGTTTCACATCTATTTAGTTCATATGTATATCATATCTATAGGATTAGTATGGATTATTTGTTGGCAGTTTGCAGGTTAATTGAAGAGCATACAAGGATTATTTACATTTTATGGACATTTACAGGTTGAAACTTGTTGATGTGATTGTGCTTTCATCATCTCATGCGAAAGTGTACTAGGAGTATTTCTGCCTATTTTCATTCTGTAGCTAATGCACTCTCAAGCGATCGACCTGTACCAATCACTGTCATACGGACAGCAGGCTTTGAGCAAGATTGTTATAGAAATTTAGGGTATTTTTAGGGTTGCATCTTCTACACTATTTCAGGCATAATTGGTAGGTTGTTGCATCACTGTGGTATTTTTTATATGTATATATGACTTCTGTTACGATTAAGCCAGTGGTTCTCTAACCCTTAATGCTCCGTTGTAATTACCCCAGCAGTATTCCCTTCTATCGTTTTCTTTGTTATCAGACGTAGAAAAATCTGTATAATAAATAGGTGACTTTTTTAATCCTTCAATAATAGTTTCAAGCTGTAAATACCTACACGATAATCATAGGAATGAATGTTTAAGAGGTGTAAGTCCATGATACATCTATATGGAATTTGCGTTATTGATCCCTAGCAAATGTCTACTTTAACGTTTAGAAGACGATTTACTGGATGGAGGGGTCCTAGAGCATTTACGGTTTGACTACTTTTCACCTGATGAGATATAGATCTACGATAGCTTAGGTAGCTGTGTATAACTTCAATTAGCTTAATATCTATCGAATTTTCAACGCAAGGCAACAGGCGTTTTAATGCATTTTCAAATGCTAATCATTCGAGGTCAATTTAGTTTATTGCCAACAAACATTTATTAGATATATTTTTTATTGATAATAGATATTGACACATTTATGTATACATATATA
>SDVV010006116.1:0-18685 GCA_016164225.1 Gammarus roeselii
ATCAGTAACTTACTTGACCACAAGATCAATTTGTCTTAACATAAAACTACAATGTCCGAGATATATAGCGCTTGAGTCAGACATATTAACAAATAACAAACTTCATAACAATTACATTCGATAATATGGTTCAAAGAACTAGTCATTCTATATCTAATTCCTTCACAAAGCATATTCGCAACCCCTATATTTATGAGCATATTCGCACCCCCTATATTTTTGGGCATATTCGTACCCCTTATATTTTTGGGCATATTTGTACCTATATACTCAACTACTTGTAGAGAGGCCGCCACGCTGGTAGATATAAAGACTGGTGGAAGGCCGTCTCACTATTGGAAGGCAAGACTGGTAGAAGGCCGTCTCGCTGTTAGATGGCAAGGCTGGTAGAAGTCTTCCTCGCTGGTAGATGGCAGTACTGGTGAAAGACCTTGCGCTCTAGTGGTGCGTGGAAAGAGATGTGTAAAGTGGGGAAAATTAACGGAAACACCAAAGTTTATGAGTTTGAAGTGATGAGAGGCACGCACATGTATACACATCAGTCGAAAATGCCCACAGCGCCAATTTTGTTCAAGTTCAGTTCTATCGCTTGTGTTAAAATTTGCATTCAAACAATTTCACTAAGGCAGTTTTTTGCTGCCGTTAAAATATACTAGTTGGCAATTCGAACTTTGCTACTGACACTGTTCTTACTTAATACTGATTATGATGTATATTGCCTCGTCAGAAAACGAACGCTGGCAGAAAACACGTATTTATTCCACTGTCTCGCATATAGCTTCAGATTTAACAGCTAAAAGTACCATTAAAAATGTTATTGTGTTACTGTTGCCTAACGACTTCCAACTATATGTCAATAAAGGCGACAACATATATCAAGTATTGATTTTCACCTATTGTTATTAAGACTGCCTTAAAGAAGTCTGGTTGAGCGATTTAAAGCCCCTGTCTTTGGAGGGGCGCAGTATGCGGTATGCGGTGAGGGAATGAACGGCAACGTAGTGGAAGGGGGAGGCGGTTGAGGTTGGTAGGAGGCCGTCTCGCTGGTAGAAGGTTACACTGGTGGAAGACTACCTCACTGGTAGACGGCTGCACTAGTAGAAGAAGTTTGGACTAGACGATATTATTATTTTACTGCTAAACATGTGGCTAATTTTTTTTCTGTTGATTCTTGTAGTCGGCAGCACTCCTTATTCCGTCAGGTCCCACTATCGTGTGGCACGGCGAAGGGCAGAACGGCAAATAGAGGAGCACAGGGGAAGTTGGGCTTGAGCAGTGTGGGTGAGGCCTATAATCGCAGCGCATGTACAGAGAGAGGTGGGAAGAGCGTATAGGGGAAAACAGGGCCAGGGAGCAAAATTCCACCCTTACACTGCTTGAATGAATGAATGAAGTGGGCTTGTTCAGTCCATTACTATCACACAAACACTGTGTTTAGATATGGCACACACTTCGCTGAATGGTACAAAAAACAGTTTGAAGCCGTCCGATTTAGCAGATTATTTTCAGTTTAGAATTGAGTCGCAGGTTGCTGAACAGCTTCCAATAAAATGACAATAATTACTCGAACATGTCACATGAGTTAACTTTTACTTCCTGTCGCTAACGGTGTCTTGAATGAATTTTATACCGGAACGGTTTGAAGCCTTTGCCTGGTTTAAAGGGCCATGTGGTGAGAGCGCGAGGGCAGTGATTCAGGGTATACTCTGTCTTCACTTAAGGGTCGAGGGTGTGTCATTTCGCTCTGGCGTTCCTGCGTCAAGTTTTCAAGCTCGATTACAGGCGTTTTCGATAATATTTAGTATATATTTTCTGATATTGTATAGCTGCGATTATGATTTTTCAGCTGACGATTTTATTTCATTTGAGATTTCATATAGATCGACTTTGTGAAATGTAGAACCTCCTCCGCACATAAGGGTAGTAGAAAATAAAGCTGAGGTGAACGCGGGCTGAAACATCGTAGAGTGAGACGTTCCCGGAGAACACGTACGTACGGACAACACAAACATGCGGCGGGGAGACACTCCTAGGATCAAAACTGACGATGTTCACACAGTTCACTAAAAGTATGATGCATGTTTCATTTCAACTTACTTGATAATAGCCATGTTGTTGAACGGAACTTGATGGTGCTCTGGAAAATTTTTAATTCCCAATCTTCATGCTTGTAGAAACAAGATGCTGAAATCTGAGGCATGTGTTATGCAGGACTGATCTTGTCGACGGTTGTTCATTATCACATATTACTTGAAAGTACAAACACATGTGACAGTTTCTGTTATATGAATGGATTGCACGTCACTTCATAGAATATTCTAACACGTCTTTTAAGGTGATTATTACACCAATCCTTCTTTTTTCCACAAAGTGTGTGGAACTCGGCTGCGCACACCCCCAAACGGCGACAGCTCAAGTAGTTCTTGTTGGGGGACGGTTGACTCCGTAGGGAGATAGATGAATGGGTCATAATATGGTATTGTAAATAATAGGGTATTGCGTATAATAGGGTATTGTGCGTTGGTATCAATTGAGTTGTTCTAGATGTATGTTTTTTTGCGAAAGTTATGTATAACATAGAATCCGTTCACGTTATAATTGCAATTCGATTGCGTAGGCTGAAGGCGTTTAATGTAATAAATTACATGGCTTTATATAAATAGGATAAGCAACCATGGATGTATAGTTTATTTTATAATGAACAAAAACATAATACTTTGCATGCGTTATTAAATGTCAATATTCCGCACATATTATGGTTACAGGCATTTTATTTTTAGATATGTTTATTACGAACGATCCGACTTTGCAACCATTTTGCCAAATCTCTTGTTGTAGAATCGTTAGATTTTTTTTTTATGGGGACATTTCGACATAGATGATATTTAAAAAATGACAGTACGCTCCACAGAACAAAGGTGATTACTTTGAATTGACTTTTGTTGTATGAGTGTTCTATTTGTATGAGTATTGTAAAATGAAGCTTTATATCCTCCGTATATCATAGGATTAAACCCAAGCGAAACAAAAAGTAACGTTTATTCATATTATTAAATATGAAGATCCAATGCTCCATCTTATTAGGGCTGCTTTTGCTGTTAACGATCATGTATTCGTTCATGGGTTGCATGACCATCTGCACGAATGTTGATCCCTCTACATTTTTCATAGTGAATGTTTTCGTGTTCGTACAATTTACACCTTAGTCAGGATACTTCAAGGATACGCTGGGTGGAGCGAACAGGTGAGAATCAGCGGGGTGCCATGTATGAATGACCCACGAGTCAAGATAATGATCACGTGATATATAGAGCTCCTGCAGGGAGGTGGTCGTTCCTATTATGAACAGCTCGCTGTTTATTTGTATTGTGATGAGAACCATATTGTGATCCAGGGCAATGTTTTTTTTTCTCGTTGGCGTAATGCTGGCAGACGGTACAGCGCGATACGAAGGCGAAAATCTCCTTGTATATCGCTGTATGGTTTACTTGATTGCTTACTGTTATTCATTTAAAAAAAAATCATGTCAGTATATCCTTATAAAACATTTTTTGACGGAGGGTTGTGAGGATAGAGTCCCCCTTGGCTGAAACTCGCTTTGCATCACGATTTTGTTGTCATGGAAGCTTGCTCAGAGCTTAATAGAGCCACACGGCGGTTTGTTTGTGATTTGTATGTTATACGAATGCATAATTTTATATGTAATAAATATATTTAGGGATAGTACGGTATAATTTCCATCGCTCGTGATTAAATATTGTTAAATGAAGACCAAATTTCACTTCGCATGTGTTGAGGGGAGGGTCTTGAAAAATTGTTTGAGAAATTTTCAAAATGACGCATGATGCATGTTGAAATTTTAAGATATGTTTGTAATTGTGATCAAATTTATTTGATACAGTCATATGAATTTCATTGGATTATTAGCTTAATACGTATAAGTTCACTTAATCTGTTGTATATATGGAAAATTTTAGTTTATTATAAGTCTAGATAGTGGATCAAGTCCTGTTTTAGACCTTCTTGGACAACTTGTCTATCGGATTTGCAGTCGGGGGTATGCTAGGATATACCATAAAGCATATGTATTCAATGTTGATTAGGACAGAGTAGGGAATTACATAGATATTTTTTTGATTGTTCACGATTTTGAATGGTTATCAGAGACGTATAAGTTTATTAGCAATAAACTGACATAATTTAATATAGTGTTGGGTATAAATTATCATAATTAGAGACAGTGATACAGAATATTGGTTTGCTTGACATCTTGATATTCGATTTCATTCCGTTATCAGTTGACTTGGATAACTAAATTCATCAGAATCCAGCATCTCTCCGCGTGTGACCACTGTCTCCCCGTGTCCAGCTGCAAACATGGGAGAGGGAGTACTAGTATGGAGAAATTTCCAGACTGCCCACCGCTTGGAGCCAGCCACGAGACTGGAACAGATGTTTGCTCTGCAAGCATTCGGCCAGTACAAGATATTAGGCGTTATTACGTTGGTAGCTTACACAGATCCCATTATTTCAGTCGTAATTGGTCAAGAACTGTATGATAGTGATGCTTTATGTGTATTTTTACATGCTTATACGATTATTGGCGTAGGTCCTTTTAGTTATAGAAAAATTTGTTTTGTTACAAGCTGGTTTTGCTTAGCTGTTCACTGTGTACTAATTAATTGCATATCGAATTAGCCTCATGATACATCATCCAGCAGAAAACTGTTGCTACCTGATACATCAAAGTAGATAGACCGTATTAGTAGCATAAAGAGGCGCAAGACGGCCCAAAAAATATAGGGTCGCACGACGGTCCAAAACATATAGGGGCGCAAGACGGCCCAAAAAAATATAGGGGTGCAAGACGGCCCAAAATATACCGGAGCAAAACGGCCCAAAACTATGGGGGAGATAGACTGCCCAAAAAATATAGGGGTGCCAAGACGGCCCTGGAAATACGTACTGCGAATATGCTTTTATGAAGGAATTAGATGGGTCTTAACTAGTGACTCCATATATGCTTTGTGAAGGAATTAGATTGGCGATAATTAGGGACACCTAAACGGGCTACTAAAGGAATAAGGTGGTCTGTGACCACATAGAGACAATTACTCAAGTGGGTTTCATTGTAGCTATGACAGTTAGCGATTTTTATCTCTGGATGTGCGATCGTTACGAGTTTGGAAGAATATGTCCTTTTCCCATTTTAATGTATATATTTTCATAAATTCGTCATGACCTGAAACGTTCTGTAACCACATGGAGACAATTACTCATGTGAGCCTCAATTTAGCTATGCCAATTACCGATTTCTTCTCGATACTGTGTATGATTGTATTGAAATATTCCGCACGGCATGATATATATTACTAGGTTTGTTATTGAATGACTCATTTGAATAGAAATTTTTACTACTCAATCCTATTTTAAGGATAATCGATGTAGTTATGCAAGAAATATGGCTATATTTCATATTGCACGATTGATATTATTGATCAAATCCATTCGCTTTGTCGCATTTTAACGATATATTTTTTCAGAGATTCGTCAAGATCCAATGTTATGAACAAACAGATACGTTCACGTACTTTTTCAGATGAATTTTTCTGTAGACAATGAAACAAGATTTATTTATACATATATTTAATAATGAAACACACATTTAGGGTTTGGGGATAACATTTACATTGTTTATAAAAAGCATAATACAGGTGGACAGGCAAAAATATATATATATATATTTTGTTTACATAGGTACAATTACGTTGTTTTTATGGGTTTAGTTTCTTTCCAATGCTTATTTTTCAATGTTTATTTAGGTGGACAATGAGACAAGTTTATTAGTATATATATTTTTATGAACATAAGAGCATACAAGGATTATTTACATTTTTATGAACTTAGGAGCATACGACGATTATTTACATTTTTATGAACGTTTAGAGGATAAAACCTGCTGAGATACACGTACTTTCATCATTTCATGATCAAGTGTCCTACTTCTGACTATAGCTCTATTTATTTTCCAATACTGTTCCCATGTGACCGCATTAGCTCGATCAATATACCTCCGTGTCCATTAGTGAGCCAGCTAAGATCGCATCTATACGGTTCCCACAGCAGACCTATCCTGTTTTTTTCTTATTTGTGTAGATTTGTGGTGTAGTTATATTCGTTGGTAGATGGCCCGTAAAAAATCTAAATATCTTCGTTTATACGGTCTTGTTTCACATGAGCATTTACAGAGTGTTTATATTCAGAGTATGGTTTAAAATGTGCGAGGGTATATGACGTCATGCATTCCTACACATGGAGTCGTATTTAAGGTGGCTGCATTCTCCCTCCCGAGAACAGTATACTCAAGAGTTTCATCTGTGTACTAAGATTTGAAGTCGTGTCTCCAATAAAGTAAGTATATCTCGCTTCTATATAGGGTTTCCATACCGTGTTTATTCTTCTCGATATTGTGTCGTAATGTTTTTTGTTTTCATAGACCATTAGTTTTTACCCGAGTTCTTCGTAATAGATATGATATTTACTGATTGAATCATTCCAAAATTTTACCATTTATGTTCACGACTCGATATTTGGATTTAGTTCTTGTTTCAAACGCATCTTATTTATTTGTATCCACATTATAGAAGACCTCACCTAACTTATGTATAACGCACAATCATTGATGTATACATGACATAAAGTGTGTTATAAGAATTAATTTGGTGAATGAATCATTCCCTTCACCATAATTATTTTTGTGTATAAGATGTGTGTTATCTGATCAGATGGGAATATTTATATAACAATGTCAGCAATTTTATTTCTTGGATTTTTAGAGTGTATAACGTGTATTATTATATTTTTTTACAGAAGTGATAATTTTTCTTTATAATCCGTTTCTTTTGGTTGGGTATCATTGTATGTCTCAGAGCAAACGTTCATGCGCTAATAAAGTACAGTCTACGATAAATTTGATAATGTTCCAACGACGCTGCCATATGGTATCAGTCCCCTGTGTGCTGATCATTTTATTACTTAACATTCTGAATCGAACTAGTCAGTGATTGCGATACCGTCTTGTTAGATTTTTCTAGACGTCGGGGAATTGTTACAAGTTTCTCTCATGCATGTGGCACTCGCTTTTATAATGAGGAGATATTTTCCAGAGGTCGGGGAATTGTTACAAATTTCTCTCATGCATGTGGCACTAGCTTTTATAATGAAGAAAAATTTTCCAGAGGTCGGGAAATTGTTACAAATTTCTCTCATGCACGGGACACGCGCTTGTATAATGAGGAGATATTTTCGATGATTGTGAAATCATCACAAATAACTTCTCTCATGCATGGGACATGCGCTTTTATCATTTCATACAGTGTTTTCAAAGTTATAATGTAGGAATACATTTTTGTCACCAGCATCGGGTTCAAAGACAAATAGTCAGATTCAAAGAAATTATCAAAAAGTTACATACGGTTTTACATCGATGTATGCACCCCAAATTTATAATTGTCTTTCGCTCTTGTGCAGAAAAAAAATCTAACACCATAATAGCCTGTTCTCGAACAACTTCCGATGATTCCCTGCGTATAGCTTCCTTCGAGCTTTATGCAGCTCTTGAGCGTATTCAAGAGGCACGGTCTCTTCCATCTCAAGCTCATTTTTCCGGTAAGTATAGATTTTTTTTTCTTCAACGGTAATAGATTACCAATCAAATGAATACATTATTAGAACTTGATATGAATTTCACCTTTGCAGTAAAGTATGATAATAGAATGGAACATGTACGGGGTATTCTAATTTCGTGTTATTTCTTTTCCCAGCTTCTGATGCAGTCGAGGGTCCTTCGTTGCCGAACATAAGCGATCTCTCAGGCCTCCTAACCATGTAGAATGAAGATCAAGTGGAGGACCCCATCTCTGAGAACAACACGAGTCGGGAGATACTGAGTCGACAAGAAGGTAAATTTGAAAAAATCTTATCATAACGAGTCGGGAGGGATTGTATCGACAAGAAGGTAAATTTGTAAAAAATCTAAACATAAGTTTTCGTTTTTTATAACATATTTGATACTGGTGGCGTTATTCTTGCGTGCTTTTTATTCAAACAGTAACAATTTCACGATATTTATACAAACAATAATCTTAATATTATTCGCCAGATCATGATGGACTGGAGGCCGGAACGTGTGGAGATACCACCTCCCCGAGCGTTCAGGAGAGAGCGTCATCGGCTTTACCAAGCGGTAAGTATTATAGCAGCTTTTATCGTGTTAATTATATCAGAACATTATTGTAAGAAATATTTACACGTTTGCAAGGTAAATGATTTTTATTCAATTATAACAGTGTGTACGAATGTATATCTATTTTTTTATGAGAATTTATTTCATATCGAGAGGGTATTAGTAATCAATATTCTAATTCGCCCCAATTTGTTTCATCCAACAGTTTGTCCTCTCTTACCCGAGGAAGAGGACTGTATAATCGTATTTGACGGTCGACATGACCAGGCCATTGCGTCACGCGGGGCATCAGGGGCACCTTCTCGGTCAATGAAGCAACCGCGAGCTACTGTTACCGTACAACCTAACGGTCCCACCTCCGTTACTCACTCTCTCCAGGGTGGCTTGCCTCAACATGCTCCCGAAAGTAGGGAAGCACCGACGACCGGGACTCCTAACGGGAGCGGCACGTGCCAGGGAGGCCAGCGTCCAGTGACGACCGCGAGTAGGGAAGGCGCTCTGACCGAACGTTGTGACGATGGAGAAGGGTCAAAAAATTTGTAGATAACGAAATGTCTTTGTTCCAAGACCGAAGCTTCTTAGAATATATGATAAAACTTGGTTTTCAGGAGGTGGTGAGGGCACAATCAATAGATGACTCCGAGAACGGGTGGTCCATGCGAGGTCAAATATATTTAGAGTCACAGATTCCTCTACACGCGACCCCAGCCCAATTTTTAATTACGTGTCGTGATCATTCATGGGGACCGTTTTGCCAAGAGGGGGATCTAGTGGAATATTTAAATTTCCGTGAACCGTTGAACCTAGTAGGGTCCATTAACGATCCAGAAAACTTGTCACTGCGGAATATGCTTGTAAATACCTTGTCCAATTATTTAGACCAAAATCAGGATAGTATCATATTTGTATGTGAATACACCCCTCAGTTTATCGATCCTATTCTTAATGAAGATGGTCAGAATACTTCATTTGATTTAGTAAATAGTCTTCACTCACACGAAGGGGATTCTACACTTAATATTCATCAACCCTGCGATATTTTCGAATGCAGTTTACTTCATCATGGGGATTTGCCACAGTTTCCGATGCTCGATTTGAGTGGCATTGAACCCAATCCTAATTTATTATATGTAGAAGACAACGTCACCTACCCACCTTTATCATCAACTCCACATAATCTGTCGTTGAACAACAGTCAACGTGAGATGGAATACATTATGAATGATAGCTTCATCATGAATGACATTTTGAATAGCGTCTTTGAAAATCCCTTAACCATAATAGGGGATGGTGTGTCTGACGTATTCCGCGACGAGATTACCATCCCTGATACATCGTTAGATGCAACGTTGATATTGTTCGAAGATCATGTAGGGGCACCGAGTAGAGCTTCCACCCCGATCCTTCCTCGTTGTAACGCTGATATATACCATAAACAATAACGAATGGTTTTTAACAATAGTTTTTTTATGCGTGGAATTTATTTTTGAACAATAAACATTCTTTTAAAACATATTTTTTTTTTATCCTCCGTTTTCAGTCTGGGCAATGGGGCGTCTTCTTCAGATAACGGCGAATATACGTTTCACCCGCAACATCAGAACGTATGGATTCCTCAGCATTTCCAGATGAATCCTCATCAATGGCAATTTCATGCGTGTCAGATGCAACCTTGGTATGGTATCCATCGCAGACCCATCAACCTTGGCAGGGGGCGTTATACCCACATTCGCCTTGCAGCAGCTCATGGACCCCTCAACATCCGCCCATTCCTTATTGTAGAGCTATGAATTATGGAAATCTGGCCCACACATCGGTCGAAGCAACGCCCCATGACTCTCAATACCCTATCTACCAAGAACAAATAGACGAATATAGATTCTATGGAAATGGCAACCAGCAGAGTACAGAATCTGACTTGTTCCAAGTCAGGCATGATGCATTGCAAAGGTTAGTATATACAGAGTAATTTTTTTAAAGATATTTATTGAATAAATTATTACATTTAGTACAATTCTTTATTCCTATTATATTGGG
This sequence comes from Gammarus roeselii, assembly GCA_016164225.1. NCBI lineage: Eukaryota > Metazoa > Arthropoda > Malacostraca > Amphipoda > Gammaridae > Gammarus > Gammarus roeselii. The sequence continues at coordinate 10,283 of SDVV010006116.1, forward strand.
TGGATTATTTACTTATATAAAGGTCGGTTCGGGCATTCCGCGATGTCCTCAGAAGCTACGGGAAATGTTGCAAAGGTATATACAGAGGCTCCACTGTCACCTTTGTCTGGGACATCAAATATTGAAGCATTGTTCCCTTGATCCTGGGGAGGGTTATAGGTAATTACTGCATCAATAGAATGATTTTGTTCGTCTTGATCTTGCGTCTTGTCTTCGTAATGTTGAGCATCGGAGTAGAAGGTATTGGTTGAGGAATCTACCATTCCATATTTTGCTTCAGGTCGTGATTCATTTTCGGCTTGTTCCAATGAGCGTTTAAATCCACGAGGCTCGGTGGTAGAGTATGAAGGATCTTGTATCATACCCATGATTGTAATTTCTTGTGTTAAGAAACTGGAAATGAAATCTGGGCGAAGAAGTATTCTAGATCGGTGACGAGACGACTTTGAGTTTAAAAACATCACTGAACATCCCTCTTGGTTGCACATAATATCGACGCTACTAGTATCTTGACTAATCAGGATAGAAGCATCCAGTTTCATCTTAAGCACGGTTAAGATGATTTTGAATGTAGACATCGTTGCCGATACGAAATTATCTCTTTCGACGAACGAGAACCGTTTAAGGCTACGATTGTATGAAACAATTTGATTTGACATCCTGAACGATTCCATGATGATGATGATGAGAGGAGGTATAGACGATGTGATGAGCGAGGAGGGTGTGTATCCGTTCAGTCAGCAGGGCCAGTTTTATATGACCCCCACACCCACCCACCCCTTTCCTCCCCACAAGGACCGGTGATTTCAGTGTCGTACAGTTTTCGTTTTGATTTGGTTTTTTGGTTCCTGCATCTGGCAGCGTAGTGAGGGGCTCTGGGTGAATGCTATATTTCCCAAGATATCATAAACTGTTGTATAAATCAGTGAACAGCGTAGCTCATGCATGATTTGCACGGTTGATCTTGTTGGTCTCGGTCATTATTATTTTATTGTAGAGATGTCTTTGTTATTTGATAGTTTATTTGCAGGGTTGATCTTGTTGGTCACGGTCATATTTTCACTCGAGATGTAGTTTCTATTTTTTGTTTTAAAGATGAATTTGTTATTTGATATTTTTTTTTAAATTGTGTTGTTAATCTATTTTTTTATTTACTCGTGCAGGATGAATCTAGACGATACGGCAGATGTGGCATTGTTGGAGGATGCAGGGACTACCCCTAGCGTCGCGATATCCATAAGTCCTTCCGCGACCCCTACCGCGAGTCCTACCGCGAGCCCTACCGTAAGCCCTAGCGCAAGCTCGCAACCCGGTAGTGGTGGTGGAACCCTTCCAGAACAACGCAGAGTTCAGCCTACAGGTGCGTTGGATGCGCCCTTGCTGCCGTCTTCTGTTGGACAGTTTGTTACTCAGTCGTCTACTGCTCCGGAACTACCCGGAGTTCAACCTACAGCTGCGTTGGATGCGCCCTTGCCGCCGTCTTCTGTTGAGATTACTGTTCCAGAATTACCCGGAGTTCAGGTTACTGATGAGCCATTCATCGCTCAGTCTACTGATGCACCGTCCACTGTTGAGGCTACTGCTCCGGAATTATCCGGAGTTCAGGTTACTGATGAACCATTCATCGCTCAGTCTACTGATGCACCGTCTACTGTTGAGGCGTCTACTGATGATTCGCGTGAGGCTATATTTCACCCACCAACCTCTTAAGGTATATTGGACCACCATTTCGTAACATCAACATTTATCCCAATCACTGAACACGTCAACACATCATCCTTGATAACATTAGGATGCAGGGAAATAGTGAAGCATATTGAACCAAAATTAGGAACATTCCAGAGACTCCAATGCACCGCGAGGGTTAAAATGGGGAAAACCATGGAGGATGCATCTATAGAAGAGAAGGATTGGATATTGAACACAAAAGCGATCCAGCTGACAAAAACAGTGAATTTAAGTGAATTGATTGAGGATCTTGGGGTAGATTTACAAATAAATTAGAAAAACAGGAGCTAGAATGTAGTGGCTAGAGCATTAATACAGTCACCGCTGTTGAGCTGAAATTCTACAAGACAGGGGCTAAAGGAACAAAACGGATGGGTAGTTATGTTCCCTGACCCAAAAATTGTCCAGGCTGGTACCATATTGTCAACATCAAGACAAAAAAGAATAATTGTTTCCTGACAAGCATGGTTGCCCATTTCCATTTACCTAAAATTACAAATCTCTCAAATGAAAGAAAACAAACAAAGAAAACTTACCTCCCGTTCAGAAACGCATATTTCACCTTCCCAAATCTTCCCATGAACACACTTGTGTCTTTAGAAGATTTACCAAACATAGAAAGAGATTGTGATGTCAATATTAGACTGTATCAGCTCAATAAAGAGAAAGAAGGTTACGGGCTGGTTAGTTTATACAGAGTCAGTTTAGAGGCCAGTGAGGAGCGCACGATCCACCTTGCACAAATCTTAGATGCTAATTATGTCGCACTCATGACATGTTTCTCTATATTTATGCGTAAATTTAGAGACACGACACATAGAGCCAACTTTTATTGTTCATACTGCATGCAGGGCATGCACGAAAGCATAAAATGATGGTCACGTAAAATTATGTTCCTCCACTACAGGCTTGCAAAACATCGGTATGCCTGAAGCAGGCGAAATGTACCAATTCTCAGCCATGCATGCAACAATGAAACCCCCTGTTGTATGTTATTATGACTGTGAATCCGTGCTGGAGCCCACCCAAGAGGGGAAACATGTAGTCAACAAACACAAGTTGTGCATGTACAGCTATACTCTTGTGGATAAAAACGGGAAAATTGAGGAGATGGAAACACATCTTGTTAAGAATATGTTGCTGGATTTTAATGAATACACGTCAACCTCACCATTGTTCCCCATCCCCGTTCTCACCAAACAGGACGTGAAAAAATATTGCGAAAGCAAAACATGTGAATGCTGCGGGGATGCTTTTGGAGGAAAAGGTAAAAACGTGTACGTCATCATAACCATTAAGTTGAGGGGGTCTTCGGCCCCAATAAAGAGGTAATAACAGGAAACTACTTGGCCGCATTGTGCCTGAATTGTAATTTCAGAATAACGAAGAAACTCAGGTTCATGCCTTGTATTGCTCACAATGCATCCGCCTATGACATGCGCTTCATACAGAGAGGATTGGACGGTAAAACTTTTCCAATATAAATGTTTTGCCAAAACAATCAGATAAAATGTTCAGCATCTCTGTCTCCTTGAACGATGCCACGAGCATGTACGGTGTCAAATTCATCGACTCGTTCTCATTCCTCAACTCAAGTTTAGACAGTCGTGCCAAAAATCTTAAAGATAGTGGGCATGACATGTCCCTCCTCAAATCCCATCTCACAAGTCTCGGATACAGGGACAAGGTTCTAGACCTCACCACTCGAAAAGGACATTTCTGCTACGAAGCCATCACATCGGATTCTGTGCTGGACCAAACTGAGATCCCATCGCAACAAGCCTTCTACAGTCAACTTCGAGGCAAATGAATATCGGACTCCGATTATGCTGAAGTGATCGAAATGTTGGAGGCAGCAAACTGCAAGACGTTGCGTGACTACATGATCAAATACCTGCTCATCGACACGCTGCCGCTGGCGGAGGTCTTCCAAAAGTTTAGGGAGACCATGACACGCGACTATACCCTGGACCCCGTCCATTTTGTGAGCGTCCCTGGCTTTGCAATGCAAGCCGCCTCCTACGAAGGAAAGATGAAATTGGTGCTGGTCAAAGATATCGATCTCCTCCACTTGATTGTCAGAAACAAACGAGGCGGATTCGTGACGTTGACGAAAGGTCTTACCAAGATAAACAATCCCCGATGCAAAGACTATGATCCTACATTACCCGTGTCTTCAGCAGCAATGTGAGACTTTAACAGTCTTTATGGTGGATGCTTGAGCAAACCCCTCAAAATTGGCGAAATCCTCGAGCTCACACCGAAAGAAATTCAAGCATTCGACTTGGTAAACACAGACTTTTCTGGTGAGTATACGTACATTGTCTGCGTGGATGCCCAAGTCAGCGATGAAATTGCAAGAAAAACAGATGAGCTGCCACTCCTGCTACATCACAAAGAGATTACCTTGGACGATGTTTCACCCTTCACAAAAAATCTCTTGACTGACTCAGAACACCTCATAAACGGAAAACGAGCAGATTCGTAAGCTTGTTGCTAGCCATCTACATCAAACTGACTACCTCGTGGCCCTGGAACTTTTCCAAGTACTCCTCAGGCAAGGACTGGAAGTCACCAAGGTTCATCGAATTTTTCGCATCAAGCAGGAACCGGTCTTTAACACTTTCATCATGAAAAATATCCAGAAACGTCAGGAGTCTACGAACTCCTTTGAAAAGTCCCTGTACAAGTTTTTATCCTATAGTATATACGGTAAGCTGCTTTTCAACCCGCTCAATAGAAGTCTAGAGGCAAAGGTCGTGTGCACCCCCAATGTGCTCCGAAAACACGCTGCCAAACCACTCCTAAAAAACTGCTACGCCATCGTCCCCGAAACAGTCATCATGATCCTCAAGCAGAAAAATATCCGAATGGTTCATCCACTCCAAGTTGGATTCTTCGAGCTTGAAAAAGCAAAAGCAAAAGTCTACAACTTCTTCTATGACACACTGAAACCACGCTACGGTGACAACGTCTCGCTCATCCACTCAGACACTGACTCTTGCTAATCCAGTTCAAAGGCGTGGCCGACATTGAAGCGGAAATGCGCAAAGCTCCCCTGGCTGAATACATGGACTTCTCCAACTATCCCAAAAATCATCCTTTGTTCGATGAATCCCAGAAAGGACAGCTAGGACTATTGAAAAGCGAAACAGCTGATGACTACCCGATTGAAATCATCTTCTTACAACCCAAGTGTTACCAGTGTTACCAGACACAAGCCAAATTCAAACATGAATAATACAGAGATATACATATCCTGAAAACATACACACACTTTGAGACAATACACAACATTCGTGCGCAAGCATGCCAACTCCAAACTGTACGCAGTATCAAAAACTGCCTAAGTAAATTTGAGAATAAGGGTACTATCTCGACGCATGCACAACTCTTGCCTATGGGCACCCGGACATTTCCAAGAAATCCATTGAAAATAAACCGTCCGTCACTAAAAAGTGGAAGCGATGTGCCTTGACTAATGAAATCGATGACGAAATGGATTCAACATGGAAGAGGCCCAAGCCGGATGAGACAGTGTTTGGCGAATGTAGTCGACTTAATGATGGAAGTACGTGTATGTCAGCAGGTTTTATCCTCTAAACGTTCATAAAAATGTAAATAATTCTCGTATGCTCCTATGTTCATAAAAATGTGAATAATCCTTGTATGCTCTTATGCTCATAAAAAAATATATATACTAATAAACATGTCTCATTGTCCACCTAAATACCCATTGAAAAATATGCATTGGAAAAAAACGAAACCTATAAAAACAATGTAAATGTACCTAGGTAAATCATGTAAATTTACAAATAATTTGTCTATCCACCTGTATTATGCTTTTTATAAACAATGTAAATGTTATCCCCAAACCCTAAATGTGTATTTCATTATTAAATATATGTATAAATAAATCTTGTTTTATTGTCTACAGAAAAATTCATCTGAAAAAGTACGTGAACGTATCTGTTTGTTCATAACATTGGATCTTTACGAATCCCTGAAAAAAATATATCGTTAAAATGCGACAAAGCGAATGGATTTAATCAATAATATCAATCGTGCAATAGAAAATATAGCCATATTTCTTGCATAACTACATCGATTATCCTAGAAATAGGATTGAGCAGTAAAAATTTCTATTCAAATGAGTCATTCAATAACAAACCTAGTAATATATATCATGCCGTGCGAAATATTCCAATACAATCATATACAGTATCGAGACGAAATCGCTAATTGTCATAGCTAAATTGAGGCTCACTTGAGTCATTGTCTCTATGTGGTTACAGAACGTTTCAGGTCATGACGAATATATGAAAATAATACATTAAAATGTGAAGAGGACATATTCTTCCAAACTCGTAACGATTGCACATCCAGAGATAAAAATCGCTAACTGTCATAGCTACAATGAAACCCACTTGAGTAATTGTCTTTATGTGGTCACAGACCACCTTATTCCTTCAGTAGCCTGTTTAAGTGGCCCTAATTATCGCCAATCTAATTCCTTCACAAAGCATATATGGCGTCACTAATTAAGACCCATCTAATTTCTTCACAAAAGCATATATGCAGTACGTATTTCCAGGGCCGTCTTGGCACCCCTATATTTTTGGGCAGTCTTGCACCCACATATTTTTGGGCCGTTTTGCTCCGGTATATTTTTGAGCCGTCTTGCACCCCTATATTTTTTGGGCCGTCTTGCGCCCCTATATTTTTTTGGCCGTCTTGCGCCACTATATTTTTTGGGCCGTCTTGCGCCCCTATATTTTTTGGGCCGGCTTGCGCCCCTTTATACTACTCGTATTATTAGAAATTATGATAGGATTCGGTGTTCATGTCATCAAATATACCAATATGCTATAGCTGAGCGAGTTTCAACAGAATTTCTGTAAGTGTGTGTGTGTGTGTTTGCTTCCATTTAATATAGTTTTGTGATGTAAGTATCGCAGTCAACTTATTTCTAGAATGTAAATTACGCCTAACCTACATAATTATCGATTTATATGACAATGTATAATAACAAAAAGGCTCCTGCGAGTGTAAGTGTTCTATCCCACGTTAGGAGGTTTTATCATGAATGCACATATCCCATGACTGCAGGTATACCTTGAGTTATTGTGTGACTGCAAGTCTTCAGTTAGCGATCATTTGAGCGATGTGGATGATAGGAAGCTACCTAGTGTGGTCAAGTCTCCTATGAGTGCGCATATCTCATGAATGGGGGTATCCCAAGGGTACACAAATACCTTAAATCATAGGTAATGATTCAATGGTTAGGATAGAGTAGAGAAATGACTTAGCTATTGCATTGTTGTTGTATGATTTAAACGTAGTCATGGTATTATATGTTTCGTAGGGGTAAATTGCGTACTGCAACTTTGTGAAATGCATCATTATACCCTAGCATATCCTTATTTTATTGAAGATCATTTTCTGGATGGTTCGGTTCTGGTGTAGAGTGTTTTTTTCTTCGATTTATAACTAATCCATGTACACAAGTACATGATAAAGTAGATGATCAATTCTCTACTATGCCTCAAACATACATTAAAAACCATGTAGTAGGAGAAAAAAAATAGCATGTAACCTACCAAACAACTAACGTAAATAAGCTAGCGAAACATGCGAGCAACGTACATTACTGAAACCTACAGTATATGATGTGGAATATTTATACGCGAATACGCTATAGTATAAACAAATCTGATGGATTTTTTTCTCAATGGCACACCATCACAAGAGAAAAGTCAAATCTTCTATAACTATAGTATTCACGGCTTAAACGTAGCAGAACAGCATATATACCTATATCAACTGATCATTTCTTTGTATACCTAACACAATATGATAACTTACAATAAATCCATATCGCCTGAGCAAGCTCCAGCTACTCTTGCTGAGGAGGGGGTCCAACCGATACTCACTAAACAAAAACTATAGGACAGACTATCGAACATAGCACGGCCTCTTGATAACGGTCTAATTGGAACATGCGGTTACATGATGCCACCGATATATCAGGTTTAAAACTGGATAGTGCGTTATGGGGTGTACAAATTATCGTAGCAAAGCTGCTGCATCAACACAAAATATATACACCAACCCGCCAACTACCAAACTATTGTATCGTGCTATTCGTATAGATATTATATACAAACGAAATAAATACATGGAAAAACACAACACGTTGTCAAATTCAACCATCAGGCTGGTACCAAGCAGCACGCACGATAAGGCTGCCAAGCTAGTTATAAAACATACATATCATACTATTCCTATGAACAATATATGCAATATACAAATAAACCAGCAAATTAACACAAAATACCCCAATTCAACCCATAAGAACCCAGCAAGCTAATTAAATATGTATACAAACATGATATACACAGAGAAATATATTGAATTTTATTCCATACCTAAATATATAATGATGCAGACACTCAAAACATAGATATAATGGCAAATCAGTCATGGAATGATACTAATAGGGCAAAGAACTGCTAAGAGCAGCCTCACCTGACGAAAATTCCAGAGGCGCACTGATTTTTTTGTCTATCTCTACACCTCCACCCCCTCCAAATTATGATATAAGAAAATTCCTACCAGCAATGACTAAATTTATATTGAAAAAAACAGTAAGTGAGCAGGCAGTCCATGGGAAAA
>SDVV010006117.1:0-18682 GCA_016164225.1 Gammarus roeselii
CATTGTATTGACTGGTGAGTAGAGTGTAGCGGTGCATTGTATAGGCTGGTGAGAGAGTGTAGTGGTGCATTGTATTGACTGGTAAGTAGAGTGTAGCGGTGCATTGTATTAACTGGTGAGTAGAGTGTAGTGGTGCAATGTATTGACTGGTAAGTAGAGTGTAGTGGTGCAGTGTATTGACTGGTGAGTAGAGTGTAATGGTGCATTGAATTGACTGGTGAGTAGAGTGTAGCGGTGCATTGTATAGGCTGGTGAACGAGTGTAGTGGTGCATTGCATTGACTGGTGAGTAGGGTATAGCGGTGCATTGTATAGGCTAGTATAGGCTGGTGGGAAGAGTGTAGCAGTGCATTGTATTGACTGGTGAGTAGAGTGTTGTGGTGCATTGTATTGACTGGTGCGTAGAGTGTAGCGGTGTATTGTATTGACTGTGAGTAGAGTGCTGTTGTGCATTCTATTAACTGTTGAGTAGTGGTGCATTGTAGTGGTGCATTGTATTGACTGGTGAGTAGAGTGTTGCGGTGCATTGTATAGGCTGGTGAGAGAGTGTAGTGGTACATTGTATTGACTGGTGAGTAGAGTGTAGCGGTGCATTGTATAGGCTGGTGAGAGAGTGTAGTGGTGCATTGTATTGACTGGTGAGTAAAGTGTAGTGGTGCATTGCATTGACTGGTGAGTATGGTGTTGTGGTGCATTGTATAGGCCGATGAGTAGAGTGTAGCGGTGCATTGTATTGACTGGTGAGTATGGTGTAGCGGTGCATTGTATTGACAGGTGAGTAGAGTGTAGCGGTGTATTGTATTGACTGGTGAGTAAAGTGTAGTGGTGCAAAGTATTGACTGGTGAGTAGAGTGTATTGGTGCATTGTATTGACGGGTTAGTTAAGTGTAGTGATGCATTGTATTTACTGGTGAGTGTAGTTAATAGAGTGTTGTGGTGCATTGTATTGGCTGGTGAGTGTGGTGAGTAGAGTGTAGTGGTGCAATGTATTGACGGGTGAGTAGATTGAAGTGGTGCATTGTACTGGCTGGTGAATGTGGTGAGTGGGGAAACATGGTGCATTGGTTTGACTGGTGAGTGGAGTAACATGGTGCATTGTATTGACTAGTGAGTAGAGTGTAGTGGTGCAATGTATTGACTGGTGAGTGGAGTGTAGTGGTGCATTGTATTGACTGGTGAGTAGAGTGTAGTGGTACATTGTATTGACTGGCGAATAGATTATAGTGGTGCAGTGTATTGACTAGTGAGTAGAGTGTAGTGGTGCATTGTATTGACTGGTGAGTGGAGTGTAATGGTGCATTGTTTTGACTGATGAGTAGAGTGTAGTAGGGCATTGTATTTACTGGTAAGTGTGGTGAGTAAAGTGTAGTTGTGCAATGTATTGGCTGGGGAGTAGAGTGTAGTGGGGCATTGTATTGACTGGTGAGAGAGTGTAGTGGTGTATGGTATTGACTGGTGAGAAGAGTGTAGTGGTTAATTGTATTGACCGGTGAATAGAGTGTAGGGGTGCATTCTATTGACTGTTGAGTTGAGTATAGTGGTGCATTGTATTGACTGGTGAGTAGAGTGTAGTTGTGCAAGGTATAGGCTGGTGAGTAGAGTGTAGTGGTGCATTGTATTTACTGGTGAGTAGAGTGTAGTGGTGCATTGTATTGACTGGTGAGTAGAGTGTAGTGGTACAATGTATTGACTGGTGAGAAGAGTGTAGTGGTACATTGCATTGACTGGCGAGTAGAGTGTAGTAGTGCATTGTATTGACTGGTGAGCGTGGTGGGTTGAGTGTAGTGGTGCAATATATTAGCTGGTGAGACAAGCGTAGTGGTGCATTGTATTGACTTGTGAGTAGATTGTAGTGGTGCGTTGTATTGACTGGTGAGTAGAGTGTAGTATTAAATTGTATTGACTGGTGAGTAGAGTGTAGTGGTGCATTGTATCGGCTGATGAGTAGAGTGTAGTGGTGCATTGTATTGACTGGTGAGTAGAGTGTAGTGGCGCATTGTATTGACTGGTGAGTAGAGTGTGGTGGTGCATTGTATTGACTGGTGAGTAGAGTGTAGTGGTGCAGCGTATTGACTGATGAGTAGAGTGTAGTGGTGCATTGTTTTGACTGGTGAGTAGAGTGAAGTGGTGCAGTGTATTGACTGGTGAGAAGAGTGTAGGGGTGCATTGTATTGAGTGGTGAGTAGAGTGTTGCGGTGCATTGTATAGGCTGGTGAGACAGTGTAGTGGTGCATTGTATTGACTGTTGAATAGAGTGTAGCGGTGCATTCTACAGGCTGGTGAGAGAGTGTAGTGGTGCATTGTATTGACTCGTGAGTAGAGTGTAGTGGTGCATTGTATTAACTGGTGAGTAGAGTGTAGTGGTGCAATGTATTGACTGGTAAGTAGAGTGTAGTGGTGCAATGTATTGCCTGGTGAGTAGGGTGTAGTGGTGCATTGTATTGACTAGTGAGTAGAGTGTAGCGTTGCATAGTAGAGATTGGTGAAAGAATGTAGTGGTGCATAGTATTGACTGGTGAGTAGAGTGTAGCGGTGCATTGTATTAAATAGTGAGTAGAGTGTAGTGGTGCATTGTATTGACTGGTGGGTAGAGTGTAGCGGTGCATTGTATTGACTGGTGAGTAGAGTGTAGCGGTGCATAGTATTGACTGGTGAGTAGAGTGTAGCGGTGCATTGTATTTACTGGTGTGTAGAGTGTTGTGGAGCATTGTATAGGCTGGTGAGTAGGGTGTAGCGGTGCATTGTATTGAATGGTGCGTAGAGTGTAGCGGTGTATTGTATATACCGATGAGTGTAGTGCTGTTGTGCATTGTATTGACTGGTGAGTAGAGTGATGTGGTGCATTGTATTGACTGGTGAGTAGAGTGTAGCGGTGTATTGCATTGACTGGTGAGTAAAGTGTAGTGGTGCAAAGTATTGACTGGTGAGTAAAGTGTAGTGGTGCAAAGTATTGACTGGTTAGTAGAGTGTATTGGTGCATTGTATTGATGGGTGAGTAAAGTGTAGTGCTGAATGTATTTACTGGTGAGTGTGGTTGATAAAGTGTTGTGGTGCATTGTATTGGCTGGTGACTGTGGTGAGTAGAGTGTAGTGGTGCAATGTATTGACGGGTGAGTAAAGTGTAGTGGTGCATTGTACTGGCTGGTGAATGTGGTGGGTGGAGTAACATGGTGCATTGTATTGACTGGTGAGTGGAGTAACATGGTGCATTGTATTGACTGGTGAGTAGATTGTAGTGGTGCAATGTATTGACTGCTGAGTAGAGTGTAGTGGTGCATTGTATTGACTGGTGAGTAGAGTGTATTTGTGCATTGTATTAACTGGTGGGTAGAGTGTAGTGATGCATTTTATTGACTGTTGAGTAAAATGGAGTGGTGCATTGAATTGACTGGTGAGTAAAGTGTAATGGTGCATTGTTTTGACTGGTGAGTAGAGTGTAGTGTTGCATTGTATTGACTTGTAAGTGTGGTGAGTAGAGTGTAGTGGTGCAATGTATTGGCTGGTGAGTAGAGTGTAGTGCTGCATTGTATTGACTGGAGAGCGAGTATAGTGGTGCATTGTATTGACTGGTGAGTAGAGTGTAGAGGTTCATTGTATTGACTGGTGAATAGAGTGTAAGGGTGCATTGTATTGACTGGTGAGTAGAGTGTAGTGGTGCATTGTATTGACTGATGAGTAAAGTGTAGTGCTGCATTCTATTGACTGGTGAGTTGAGTGTAGTGGTGCATTGTATTGACTGGTGAGTAGAGTGAAGTGGTGCAAGGTACAGGCTGGTGAGTAGAGTGTAGAGGTGTATTGTATTGACTGGTGAGTAGAGTGCAGTGATGCATTGTATTGACTGGTGAGTAGAGTGTAGTGGTACATTGTATTGACTGGTGAGTAGAGTGTAGTGGTGCATTATATTGACTGGTGAGTAGAGTGTAGTGGTGCATTGTATTGACTGGTGAGTAGAGTGTAGTGGTGCAATTTATTGACTGGTGAGTAGAGTGTGGTGGTGCATTGTATTGACTGGTGAGTAGAGTTTAGTGGTGCATTGTATTGACTGGTGAGCGTGGTGAGTAGAGTGTAGTGGTGCAATATATTAGCTGGTGAGAAGAGTGTAGTGGTGCATTGTATTGACTGGTGAGTAGAGTGTAGTGGTGCATTGTATTGACTGGTGAGTAGAGTGTAGTGGTACATTGTATTGACTTGTGAGTAGAGTTTAGTGGTACATTGTATTGACTGGTGAGTAGAGCGTAATGGTGCATTGTTTTGACTGGTGAGTAGAGTGAAGTGGTGCAATGTATTGGCTGGTGAGTAGAGTTTAGTGGTGCATTGTATTGACTGGTGAGTAGAGTGAAGTGGTGCAATGTACTGACTGGTGAGTAGAGTGTAGAAGTGCATTGTATCGACCGGTGAGTAGAGTATAGTGGGGCATTGTATTGACTTGTGAGTAGAGTGTAGTGGTGCATTGTTTTGACTGGTGAGTAGAGTGTAGTGGTGCATTGTATTGACTGTTGAGTAGAGTGTAGTGGTGCATTGTATTGGTAGGTGAGTAGAGCGTAGTTGTGCATTGTATAGACTGGTGAGTAGAGTGTAGCGGTGCATTGTATAGACTCGTGAGTAGAGTGTAGTGGTGCATTGTATTGAATGGTGAGTAGAGGGTAGTGGATCATTGTATCGATTGGTGAGTAGAGTGTAGTGGTGCATTGTATTGACTGGAGAGTAGAGTGTAGTGGTGAATTGTATTGACTGGTTAGTAGAGTGTAGTTGTACATTGTATGGGTAGGTGAGTAGAGCGTAGTGGTGCAAAGTATCGACTGGTGAGTCGAGTGTATTGGTGCATTGTATTGACGGGTGAGTAAAGTGTAGTGGTGCATTGAATTCACTGGTGAGTGTGGTCGATAGAGTGTTGTGGTGCATTGTATTCGCTGGTGAGTGTGGTGAGTAGAGTGTAGTGGTGCAATGTATTGACGGGTGAGTAGAGTGTAGTGCTGAATTGTACTGACTGGTGAATGTTGTGAGTGGAGTAACATGGTGCATTGTATTGACTGGTGAGTGGAGTAACATGGTGCATTGTATTGACTGGTGAGTGGAGTAACATGGTGCATTGTATTGACTGGTGAGTAGAGTGTTGTGGTGCAATGTATTGACTGGTGAGTATAGTGTAGTGGTGCATTGTATTGGTTGGTGAGTAGAGTGTTGTGTTGCAATGTATTGATTAATGAGTAGAGTGTAGTGTTGCATTGTATTAACTGGTGAGTAGAGTGTAGTGATGCATTTTATTGACTGGTGAAATGAGTGAAGTGATGCATTGAATTGACTGGTGAGTAGAGTGTAATGGTGCATTGTTTTGACTGGTGAGTAAAGTTTAGTGGTGCATTGTATTGACTGGTAAGTGTGATGAGTAGAGTGTAGTGGTGCAATGAATTGACTGGTGAGTAGAGTGTAGTGGTGCATTGTATTGACTGGTGAGAGACTATAGTGTGCATTGTATTGACAGGTGAGTAGAGTGTAGTGGTTCATTGTATTGACTGGTGAATAGAGTGTAGGGGTGCATTGTATTGACTGGTGAGTAGAGTGTAGTGGTGCATTGTATTGTCTGGTGAGTAGAGTGTAGTGCTGCATTCTATTGACTGGTGGGTTGAGTGTAGTGGTGCATTGTATTGACTGGTGAGTTGAGTGTAGTGGTGCAATTTATTGACTGGTGAGTAGAGTGTAGTGGTGCATTGTTTTGACTGGTGAGTAGAGTTTAGTGGTGCATTGTATTGACTGGTGAGCGTGGTGAGGAGTGTGTAGTAGTGCAATATATCAGCTGGTGAGAAGAGTGTAGTGGTGCATTTTATTGACTGGTGAGTGGAGTGGTTTGGTGCATTGTATTGACTGGTGAGTAGAGTGTAGTGGTACATTGTATTGACTGGTGAGTAGATTGTAGTGGTGCAGTGTATTGACTGGTGAGTATAGTGTAGTGGTGCATTTTATTGACTGGTGAGTAGAGTGTAATGGTGCATTGTTTTGACCGGTGAGTAGAGTGTAGTGGTGCATTGTATTGACTGATAAGTGCGGTGAGTAGAGTGAAGTGGTGCAATGTATTGGCTGGTGAGTAGAGTGTAGTGGTGCATTGTATTGACTAGTGAGAGAGTGTGGTGGTGTATTGTATTGACTGGTGAGTTGAGTGTAGTGGTGCATTGTATTGACTGGTGAATAAAGTGTAGTGGTGCAAGGTATAGGCAGGTGAGTAGAGTGTGGTGGTGCATTGTATTGACTGGTGAGTAGAATATAGTGGTGCATTGTAGTGACTGGTGAGTAGATTGTAGTGGTGCAGTGTATTGACTGGGGAGTCGAGTGTAGTGGTGCATTGTATTGACTGGTGAGTAGAGTGTAATGGTGCATTGTTCTGACCGGTGAGTAGAGTGTATTTGTGCATTGTATTGACTGGTAAGTGTGGTGAGTAGACTGTAGTGGTGCAATGTATTGACTGGTGAGTAGAGTGTAGTGGTGCATTGTATTGACTGGTGAGAGAGTGTGGTGGTGTATTGTATTGACTGGTGAGTAGAGTGAAGTGCTGCATTCTATTGACTGGTGAGTTGAGTGTAATGGTGCATTGTATTGACTGGTGAGTAGAGTGAAGTGGTGCAAGGTATAGGCTGGTGAGTAGAGTGTAGAGGTGCAGTGTATTGACTGGTGAGTAGATTGCAGTAGCGCATTGTATTGACTGGTGAGTAGAGTGTAGTGGTACATTGTATTGACTGGTGAGTAGAGTGTAGTGGTGAATTGTATTGACTGGTGAGTAGAGTGTAGTGGTGCATTGTATTGACTGGTGAGTAGAGTGTAGTGGTGCAATTTATTGACTGGTGAGTAGAGTGTAGTGGGGCATAGTTTTGACTGGTGAGTAGAGTTTAGTGGTGCATTGTATTGACTGGTGAGCGTGGTGAGTAGAGTGTAGTGGTGCAATATATTAGCTGATGAGTAGAGTGTAGTGGTTCATTGTATTGTCTGGTGAGTAGAGTGTAGTGCTGCATTCTATTGACTGGTGAGTTGAGTGTAGTGGTGCATTGTATTGACTGGTGAGTAAAGAGTAGTGGTGCAAGGTATAGGCTGGTGAGTATAGTGTGGTGGTGCATTGTATTGACTGGTAAGTAGAGTGTAATGGTGCATTGTATTGACTGGTGAGTAGAGTGTAGTGGTGCACTGTATTGACTGGTGAGTAGAGTGTAGTGGCGCAATTTATTGACTGGTGAGTAGAGAGTAGTGGTACATTGCATTGACTGGCGAGTAGAGTGTAGAGGTGCATTGTATTGACTGGCGAGTAGAGTGTAGTAGTGCATTGTATTGACTGGTGAGTAGAGTGTAGTGGATCATTGTATCGACAGCTGAGTAGAGTGTAGTGGTGCAATGTACTGACTGGTGAGTAGAGTGTAGTGGTGCATTGTATCGACCGGTGAGTAGAGTGTAGTGGTGCAATGTATTGACTGGTGAGTAGAGTGTAGTGGTGCATTGTATTGACTGGTGAGTAGAGTGTAGTGGTGCATTGTATTGACTGGTGAGTAGAGTGTAGTGGTGCATTGTATAGGCTGGTGAGTAGAGCGTAGTGGTGCATTGTATAGACTGGTGAGTAGAGTGTAGTGGTGCATTGTATTGACTGGTGTGTAGCGTGTAGTGGTGCATTGTATTGGCTGGTGAGTAGAGTGTAGTGGTGCTTTGTATAGGCTGGTGAGTAGAGCGTAGTGTTGCATTGTATAGACTGGTGAGTAGAGTGTAGTCTTTCAATGTATTGACTGGTGAGTAGAGTGAAATGGTGCATTGTATTGACCGGTGTATGCGGTGAGTAGAGTTTCGCAATAAGGTAAACAATGACTTCCAGCCGATTGTGTTGCTGTACCTATTACAGCAAGATCCACTTCAGTCTCGGTAAATGTGAGAAAATAGACGCCTGCATATGATATGAACAACTACTTGGATAAAATTATTGAATGCATTAGTTAGGAAGAGTTGAACTGGAGTTGATCAGTCACGTTTGTGATCAACGGTATAATCCACCACGTGCAAAATTCATATTATTTGAAGAAAAGCGTTAGATCACCTCTGACTGCCATTTATAGATCATCTCCACCTCACCACTATCTATATTGGTTATGTAACCTGTATTTTCTTCCACCCGGGTCTACTTTCGTTAGCTGTGGTCCAAGTAAACGAACGGTAGAACCTCTTTTATTGTAAAATAGTTGACACACAATATACTTCAACGATGATATCTTTTTGTAAATGATCGAGTTCTTAAGCTGAAGAAGTGGCTTCAGCAACTGTTTCTTGATAAACATTGTTTGTATAAGTTCAGTATCCATATAAGGTTGTTCCAAGTTGAGCTTATGAGTATTATAATCTATTAATCAAACGAGAATAAAGCAGCTTGAATTTGAGTTGTAATAATGACTGTATCGGCTATAGAACTGTTTCACCGCTGACCGCAAGATGGCAACACGATGTAAACAAAGCCTCGCTTGTGGTCATGTTTCAACAGTGACCGTAAGATGGCAATACGATGTAAGCAAAGCCTCGCTGGTGGGCCTTTTGGATAGACCTGTTTTTTAAAAATGAATAATTATGGTCGTATCACAAATTATATGTCGTAACCATTTTGACTCGTTTTAGAGCATCATTGCAAAAAAAATCATAAGCGTCCATCGACGCTCCAGGCTCTGTTTACATCGTGTTGCCATCTTGCGGTCACTGTTGAAACATGGTCACTAGCGGGGCTTTGTTTACATCGTGTTGCCATCTTGCGGTCACTGTTGAAACATGACCACTAGCGAGGCTTTGTTTACATCGTGTTGCCATCTTGCGGTTACTGACGAAAAATGACCACTAGCGAGGCTTTGTTTACATCGTGTTGCCATCTTGCGGTTACTGGTGAAACATGACCACTAGCGAGGTTTTGTTTACATCGTGTTGCCATCTTGCGTTCATTGTTGAAACATGACCACTTGCGAGACTTTGTTTACATCGCGTTGCCATCTTGCGGTCACTGTTGAAACATGACCACTAGCGGGGCTTTGTTTACATCATGTTGCCATCTTGCGGTCACTGTTGAAACATGACCACTAGCGAGGCTTTGCTTACATCGTGTTGCCATGTTGCGGTCAGCGGTGAAACGACCACTGGCGAGGTTTTGTTTACATCGTGTTGCCATTTTGCGGTCAGCGGTGAAATATGACCAATAGTGAGGCTTTGCTTACATTGTGTTGCCATCTTGCGGTCAGAGGTGAAACATGACCACTGGCAAGGGTTTGCTTACATCGTGTTGCCATCTTGCGGTCACTGTTGAAACATGACCACTAGCGAGGCTTTGTTTACATCGTGTTGCCATCTTGCAGTCAGCGGTGAAACATGACCACTAGCGAGGTTTTGCTTACATCGTGTTGCCATCTTGCGGTCAGCGGTGTAACATGACCACTGGCGAGGTTTTGCTTACATCGTGTTGCCATGTTGCGGTCAGCGGTGAAATATGACACTAGCGAGGCTTTGCTTACATCGTGTTGCCATCTTGCGGTCAGCGGTGAAATATGACCAATAGCAAGGCTTTGCTTACATCGTGTTGCCATCCTGCGGTCGACGGTGAAACGTCTCTGTTAATAGTCAACCGCAAAGGTGTGCACAAAATGAGTTTATTGTTGGTTTCCAGTGGTTGAGTGAACGATAGGTGGAAAACCTTGTACATGGTTTGTAATTCGAGAAATGTATTGTAAGCACTTGAAAGTATTGTAAGCACTTGAAAGTATTGTAAGCACTTTTTTTAGGTGCTTACAATACTTCCAGGCTGCTCGGGTGAAATGTTCTCTAGTCAGCAATTGCAGGACGGCTGAGAATCCTTACTAAACAGTACCCATTTGACTCAATGCCAGGAATCTCGAATAAAGAAGACTGCAGTCGTAAAGAAAACAAGCTGCATGTAGTTTTTATGAGAAATAAAATATTTTTTCGATGGTTACGAATCGTAATCATGTTTCCAGAGATGAATATCGTAAGTAAAAGGGAATAACAGACGCACGCTTATCATAAACAATTTTAATCAAATTTTAACACTTTCCGTATGAATGCAGAGAATCAATGTAACTTAACTAGTGATTGGCCGGATATTCGCCGCCGCGTAGCATTCTCAAATTTTTAAAGTCCGCATCCGCATTCGCAATGTGACATCGAGCTCGCATACATATCCGCAGCCTCAATCGCCTACGGATTATGCGGATATTATGCGGATGTGTAACACAAAAGTAACAGAATCCGTATTTATTTCACGGTAACCAATAACCCAGTAGCCCAAGTGATTCATCAGCACCTTGATTAATTTCTATAATTATAATTTCTTCATAAATATAGATAATCAAACGTTAATTCGGTAATCGTGAACATCAAGGTTAGATAACTATGTATAATATGATTTTCTTTCCAAATCAATGACGATGGAATGGGCGATACCGTAAGAGGCGCATTCAAGAACATTTTCGGTTTCATTTTAAAGGTGCCTGACAGCTGTTTACCAGCAAAACAATACATCACATCTAACGCGGCCGTGTGATACACATACAGACACAAAGCCGTTCCCCTCAAGCCGGTTGTATTCAAATACTGTGAATTCAGCATTATTGTCCTGAAGAAGATACACTCGCTAAAGGGGTAAACGTATGGACGAAACAAGAACATTCACTTCTTCAAGCTTTTCAACTGTGATGTTTTTGATTCCGTTGAAAAACGTTTTGCCTCTATCGGCCACAGCTGGTCGACCCTGCAATCGTGGATGTGATCCAAGACTGCAACGCTGAAGAAAAAAATATATAAATGATTTTGTGACTATTCAAAGGCGTCGAACATGAACACAGTGGATCGGTAGTTCATTGTAAACTTTACTTGGATAAATAGTATTTTTTGTTATATTGCAATATTCACGGTCAAGAACAGTAGTGTGTCTCGGTTATCTAATCAGCTGTAGTTCTTCGTTCCAGTATATGATTACTATTTCCGTTAAACGTGCTTAAACTCTGTACCCACCTGTGACACGGGCGTACACCCCCGGCACCCCAGGGTCGCCACACCCAGCACCGAAGGACACCACGCCGATGAGTTCGTAGTTGGCGCCTTCGGGAGCGATCAGAGGGCCTCCGGAGTCACCCTAGAAGGAGAATGCACGAACTCTTATTGACTTTATAAAATAATGAGCAAATTTGAAATACATTAAATGTTTTTGAAGTGGTGAGACATTTCACGTTCAGTTTGGTCTAAAAGTTGTTCCGAAATTGATCAGGGAATTACAAAAAACAACGTGTTATGTTTCCAAGCTCATTGAAGTAACTGATATAAGAGATTAGAACGTATGACGCCGAATGGGTTTTCAAAAAATTTACACGTTCCAATAAGCGAATCCTTAAGTTCGCGCCAGAAAGCGCTTGCTGCAATTTTTACGGCGGCCACGCTATAAAAAATATAAGTAGTTGTAAAGTCCTTTGAGGTCACACCTCATCTGGCAGAGTGTCGCTGAGTGAGTTAGAGGCAACTTCACAAGCAAGCCCAAACTCACCCATGCCCCAATCTCACCTAGACCCCAATCTAACCTAGACCTCAATCTCACCTAGACCCCAATCTCACCAAGCCCCAATCTCACCGAGACCACAATCTCACCTAGACTCCAATCTCACCTAGACCCTAATCTCACCTAGCCCCCAATCTCACCAAGCCCTAATCTCACCTAGACCACAATCTCACCTAGACTCCAATCTCACCTAGACCCCAATCTCACCTAGCCCCCAATCTCACCAAGCCCCAATCTCACCTAGACCACAATCTCACCTAGACTCCAATCTCACATAGACCCCAATCTCACCTAAATCCCAATCTCACCTAGACCCCAATCTCACCTAGCCCCCAATCTCACCAAGCCCCAATCTCACCTAGACCACAATCTCACCTAGACTCCAATCTCACCTAGACCCCAATCTCACCTAGATCCCAATCTCACCTAGACCCCAATCTCACCTAGACCCCAATCTCACCTAGACCCCAATCTCACCTAGACCCCAATCTCACCTAGACCCCAATCTCGATTAGACCCCAATCTCACCTAGCCCCAATCTCACCTAGCGCCCCAATAATGGAAAATCTGTTGTTTCAATCTCTTTCCAATTCTTTACATATTTTCACGTTAGGTCCCCTCATTAGCGAGCAGATCCGGTTCCTGGATGATACCTTCGTGGTTTTCCAGGATTGATTTTCTCAAAGTTGATAAAAATATCTTGACATCAACGATTATGTTACATAGTCAGGGAGGGAGGTTGTCGTGAATGCATTTGTCCTATTTTATTCTCGGTATTTCTATGATATATTTTGATATTTTTTTAATCATATGTCATTGCACTGACATTAACCAATTCTAACAGGTGGAGTCATACACATACGTATCTGCCTTCTCATTGAGGAGTATCACCAACGTGCCATTTTCTTTCTATACATGTTTGACTTATTCTATCTGGAGATGAGAGAAAAAAATGTAGAAATTTATTAAATGGCTAGCGGGATGCATGATTGTTGTTATACAATGTAGATAAAAGCAACTTGAAGATAAAGTAACGATTTGAGAACGACTGGGCAGACGGTTCTCATGTCGTCACCTCATAAAGTTGACAGGTCATGAACCGCTTTCGGTGAACAAATGTTAGGAAAATCGGCTAATTTGAGGATGTGATGTCTCAAGAATCGTTTGACCAATCGTTCTCTAATTTCCACTTTATCTCTGTGCTGCTTTTTGTCTACGTTTTATCATAGCCTATTTGAACATGAAACTTTAACGGGTCAAACGACCTCACATTATTTTACTTTAATTCAGAGCCACTCGGCAGAGAAAAAGATCTCCCAATTATTATTCAAATGAAGGAGGCAACATTCGCATTTGAGTAAACGTTTAATAAAGTCCCACCGTAACCCACCTGACATGAGTCAGTGCCTCCAGCAGCGGTGCCGGCGCAGATCATGTTGTTAGTGATTGTGTCGGGCCCGTAGACAGACTGGCAGTATGTGTTCGTGACGATGGGAATGTTCACTTCCTGGAGGGTGTTAGGCTGTACACCGCCTGTAACACAAATAAAATATTACTATTCTTCACTGGCTGGGATTCAAGTTAGGTTTCCATATCAAATATTTGACGAAAGCGTCAACTTGCATAAGAAGGAATCCATCCAAATGAATAAAACGTGTGGCTTCAGCAGGGGTAAAGGGTGGTACAGATGGTACAGATGGTACAATCAGCGAGGAACAGTGTGGCTTCAGCAGTGGTAAATGGTGGTACAGATGGTACAGGTGGTGCAATCAGCGAGGAATAGTGTGGCATCAGCAGTGGCAGAGGGTGGTACAGATGGTACAGATGGTGCGATCAGCGAGGAGCAGTGTGGCTTCAGGTGTGGTAAAGTGTGGTACAGATGGTACAGATGGTGCAATCACCGAGGATCAGTGTGACTTCAGCAGTGGTAGAGTGTGGTACAGATGATACAGATGGTGCAATCAGTGAGGAACAGTGTGCCTTCAGCAGTGGTAGAGGGGGGCAAAGATGGTGCAATCAGCGAGGAACAGTGTGACTTCATCAGTGGTAGAGGGTGATAAAGAAGGTACAGATGGTACAATCGCAAGGAACAGAGTGGTTTCAGCGGTGGTAGAGGGTGGTACAGATGGTACAGATGGTGCAATCGCAAGGAACAGTGTGACTTCAGCACTGGTAGAGGCTGATACA
Source organism: Gammarus roeselii (assembly GCA_016164225.1). Taxonomy (NCBI): domain Eukaryota; kingdom Metazoa; phylum Arthropoda; class Malacostraca; order Amphipoda; family Gammaridae; genus Gammarus; species Gammarus roeselii. Next base: position 13,750 of record SDVV010006117.1, read on the forward strand.
GATAGTACAGATGGTACAATCGCGAGGAGCAGTGTGGCTTCGTACAGATGGTGCAATCAGCTAAGAAAAGTGTGGCTTCAGCAGTGGTAGAGGGTGGGACAGATGGTACAATCAGCGAGGAACAGTGTGGCTTCAGCAGTGGTAGAGGGTGTACAGATGGTACAGATGGTGCAATAGGCGAGGAACAGTGTAGTTTCAGCAGTGGTAGAGGGTGTACAGAGCAGATTTTTGCCTTTGTGAGATCCTTGAGAAGTACCTTGCGAAGGGAAAGGATACGTTCTGGGCCTTCGTGAATCTGAAAAATGCCAATGATAGGGTGGACAGGTCAGCGTGTTGGAGGGTGTTGCGGTAGTTTGAAGTCAGCGGGAGTTTGTTAGGAGCGGTCCAGCGTTTCTATGTTATCAGAAGAGTATGTGCAAAGAGCGAGGTGAGTGCTTTTATATCAGTTTAAGTAGGACTTTGAGAAGGTTGCTTCATGTCTCCCTGGCTCATCTATCTCTACATGGATGGAGTGGTGAGGGGGTGAACGGGAGTGTATTAGGTAGAGGCTTGAATTGTTGGGAGAAACTGGGCCGAGTTGGAATTTGAATCAGCTGCTGTTGGCACGTGATGTGGCACTGGTGGCAGATACGTTAAGAAAGTTGTGATTACTAGGGTTAGAGATTGGGAGAGTGTGTGCTAGCAGGAAGCGCTGAGTAAATGTGTGTAGAAGTGAAGTTATAAGATTTTCGAGGACGGCAGATGTAAACGGAATTGGTGTCCCTCTAGAAAGGAATTTGGAGGAAGTTCAAGTGCTGTTAGTTCTACAGACAATAGAAAAATAAAGTCTTTTTCGTTTTGTTTCCAATATCCCCGAATGGAGATGTTTCTGAGTATGCATATCCATGTGGCTGTTTCTTCGAGGTCTAGAGGAAATAGTTGTATGTTTATACAAACTTTACAACACACAATCTCTTTGTATTGATATCTAGAACCGAACTCAAATGATCCTGTTGCTGGTGTATTGTAAAGTGGGCTCTCATATTCAGAAGATTGGACTTGTAGAAACTGAGTGGAAATGTTGAGTGGAAGAAGGGTTTTAGGTGCTGAGTGCACTACAAAGAGCGCAATGAGTGACAGGACGTAAGGTTGTATAGCAATTACTGGGTTGTATGAGTGGTTAGTTGAGCCTACTGCATGCGCTCTACGGCACTCAGACATAATGGGTGAGCGTGGAAGAGAAAAATGGTTTTTTAGACGAAATGTTTGAGAGGGAGGGCCGGAGTGACGTTGAGGAATAGGATCAGTAATGACGATATTCAAATTAGAACGGACTGGCGAGAGATGAAGAGGACAGTTGATTTATGTGTTCTAAGGCGATGCAAACACATGGAGAAGATGGATCATCAAAAATCGCATGGAGCAAAGTATGATGAAAAAGAAGCTGAGTGAGCGCAGTCCCAGGGGAAAATCGAAGTTTGTGTGGATGAATAACGAAAAGAAGGCATTGTGAAGGATAGACATCAGTGCTTAGGTGGCTTGAGTGCGTGCAATATTTGAATCTGAGCGGAGATTGTTTCAACGTATGAGTTTTGGAGCAGCCCTGATATGCTTTCGAGTTCATGGCTGTTTCGTTGACAAGCGGGATGGACTTGAGTGGGGTAAGGCACAGCAATCATGCCCCAGTAGGGTTAAACCAATGGAAGCTGAACACCCTGCTGCCGACACCGATCTCTGGCTTTACCCCTGATGCGCAGGGTCTGTTGCAGGGGTTGGTCCGGGTGATCTAGCATCGAAAGCCTAAGGAGTTCACGAGACTAATGTGAGATGCGTTTAACAGTCCCACCCCCCTTCAAGGGGATTGGTCATTGCGTGTGTGATCATATGGTAGACAAGGTATTGTTGAATACATCCAACCACAGCGGTTAGCTAGTATTGATTATTCGTACCAACAATACAATGACGTTCGATTGTAAGTGAACTTCAATAACTGAATTTCCATGTTTTTAAAATTGAAATTAGAATTCTAAAATATCACATCCCACGTATATTGTTCTACTTTGTTGCGAGCCGCATTATGAGCCCTGCTATTGTGTTACATTGAATTGTTACTGCGTATTACCAAACACAATGTTTATTGAGCCCCAAATGAGGTGATAGCTAGGCAGTTGCCGGAGGTTCAACCTGTGCATTTACCAGTCTGTAACCGTTCATTGATCATGACAGGATCAGTGATCAAATGTGATGGTTAATTGCTGCTTTGTGCTAGGAAGGTCAGAGTGCTATTGAATGATCAATGTAGTTAATCCACTTTCGAGCTGAGCCGAATACCAGTTGAGCAGACGACGATAACTGTAGATTGTGTGCGGCCCTCGTTACCCTACCTACAGACAGAGTGCTCCAGCCTGTTGTGGCGGCTAAGACGGCCCTCGTTACCCTCTACCTACAGACAGAGTGCTCCAGCCTGTTGTGGCGGCTAAGACGGCCCTCGTTACTCTAACTGCAGACAGAGTGCTCCAGCCTGTTGTGGCGGCTAAGACGGACCTCGTTACTCTACCTACAGACAGAGTGCTCCAGCCTGTTGTGGTGGTCAAGACGGCCCTCGTTACCCTACCTACAAACAGAGTGCTCTAGCCTGTTGTGGTGGCTAAGACGGCCCTCGTTACTCTATCTGCAGACAGCATGTTCCAGCCTATTGTGGTGGCCAAGACGACCCTCGTTACACTACTTTCATACAACGTGTCCCAGCCTGTTGTGGTGACCGAGACAGCCCTCGTTACCTTACCTGCAGACAACGTGCCCCAGCCTGTTGTGGTGGCCAAGACCCCGTCGTAATTTTCAGCAGAGTTAGGCAAGCAGACGGGGCGCACCACGAGGCTTGCATCGTTGAAGTCCAGGGGCGCGATCTCGATGATGGAGATGTCGTTGTTATTGTCGGTTCCTGAGTTACACAAGCGGAAGAATTGTGAGAAGTTTTGCGATCAGTTGAACAGTTCTAGGTAGCATGTACAGTATTACCTCAAGAGATCTGGAGGGAGCATTGCAAGGTCATGGGTTAGAGGGTGATTTGGTAGCAGCATCACATTGTCTGAAACATTACAAACTACCCAGACGACGGAATTTCTACACTTGCCAGGCAGTTTATTTTATTCTTGACAATTATACTGTGATGAATAAGGTTAACTTCAAGAACACAAAACAAGATCGTAGGAAGAATTACGTCATCATCGGAGTTGCAATTTTTATTACACTGGATGGCTAGTGCAAAGCGTGCTAGTCTTGCATACCAGCAGCCGCGGGTTCGATTCCTGGTTACTGACTACAAATTGCATTTTTCCCGAGGATCAAATCACAATTCAGTTAAAGGGCTGCTTGGTACTGTTTCACTAAATTGCTGCAATCTATAGTATCATTATTGGATAAGGCTATCAATGTACCTCCATGTTATACCCTCATTCTCACTTAAGAGTCACTTCTGTGAGTATAAAGGATTTTCATTCAATAAAAGTACATTTCGCTTGTAGGAATTTCAACATATGCAAAATATTTATGAATTGGCATTTCCTTCTGAATGCACGCAGACGTAAAGAAGGTGAACAACAGTTATGTAAGTTCCCTCGAGGATATCGTTGATTTTGCTATGCGGTGAACCCAACATTACCCTTATCACGTCTTCTGTCTACTAGGTTCCTGTTATCGATGTGATGCTGGAATCTGTCTTAACAGTGATATATACAGAAGTCTGCTTCCTAATCTGATGGTGTTTATTCAACCTTTAAACTCTGCTGCGGGTATTTTTATTGGCATTATGTGATTCGCCAAACAGCAGACCATAGTGGAATCACGTCGTTAGTAATTTCTCCTCCAAAACATTTCTACAGACCCTATGCAAAATTAACACAATCTAATGGCTGAACCCCTCTACCCCATTAACCTCCAACCTTTGACCCAGTTGTCTTTCAAGTCAATCAGCAAGTTTACCGTTGAACAGCATTTCTAGTAATGGAAATTGCTTCGTTTATATGAACGAACTGAGAGGGAGGGGAGGTATCGATTGAGCCACCTGGAATGCCGCCAATATACGACCTGATTAAGAGCTTTAAAATAAATTATTGTGCGTCAGTGTAAATGCTTCAGATCTTTTGATGCTGTTTACATTGCGGCGAGGCGTTGAAATATTTAATCGAAACAATATTCCCCATTCATGATTCATTTATATACGCAGTATACTTTTTTCTTTGGAACCTTCTATTTTTCTAACATCATAAGATGAACGACTTAATAGAGCGTCCAAATGATGCTTTGATAGGCATGGAGACTGACCGACTTTGTACTGCGGATGAGTTATTATCCTGGTGGGGTTGACAATTTTCTCATTGGCGCTTGGCGAGTCTTTCGTGTGGCCGCCTAGGAGCAGCCGGAACGAAGATGGGGTCCGGCTGAATACAGAGAAAAAATGTGACCTTTTGTACCCAGACAAATCAAACGAACGTAATAGGACATTTCACATTGAGTATTCTGTTCAAGCATAGAGTCATTTCCAAAAAGCTCTTTAAGCCCCCTGTGTTACTGAAGATGTTGTAAAAACGACCAGGGCGTCGCAGAATTTCGGCTTGACGAACTCTTCAGTTGAAATACAGTTGCATCACCAGCGCCGTCATAGAAGCCTTCTTTTCAACTCAGAAAAGCACAGATGTTGCTAACTTGATCTTACAAATGGACATCGTTACTGACTCCGAACGTTGTATATTCTTGAGCGATGCAACTATGGGTGCAAATGTTAGCGAGTTATTATCCCCAGCGCTGTCATGGCAACGGATGTGGGTTTGCTGTCAATGTCGGCTTGGGACAAATATTTGAAACGGGATGTTTTGATTCGTCGCCAAATGCACGCGGATCCTTTCATCTAAAAGACTAACTAACAGTTATCGAAGTTACTTTATTCAAGAAAATG
>SDVV010006118.1:0-18682 GCA_016164225.1 Gammarus roeselii
TTGCGGTTCAGAAGCACAAATTCTGCACCGCTGCTCGCATTTCTGAGCTGGCCTTGGCTTGCCTTGAACCAAGGGTACGTTATCAGGCGCCCACCGAGTATTTAAACGAGGGCAAAATGGCCCCTCACTCAGTTAGAAGAGCGACGTGGTCTGAAGACAGGAGTGCGACACACACTCTCCGGCCAGGGGCAGACTCACACCCCAGACTCTCTCGGCAGCGGCCGCTGGGCATCGGAGCTAGACTCTACACACCCCCTCGCAATAGGCACACACACGCTCCACCACACGCTCGTCTTACGCGTGTTATATATCTTTGGCTGCTAATCACTTGTGTAACTTGTGTTTATTTTCAGTACTATATTGATTTAACCTGTGACGTGTTACCATTTCTTTATGAAAAAGACAAATTATGAAACCAAGTGATCTTCATTCAACCCTGATTCACCCAATTATTCGCAACCCTGACGGAAAATCTTAACATAGGCTAGTGTCTGAGTTTGGTAGAGTGTGTGAGAGGAGGAAGCTTCGAGTGAACATGGGTAAGAGTAAAGTAATGAGATGCTCGAGGACTGTCGATGCGAGCAAAATTAGTGTCACCCTAAATGGAGAGCTCTTGGAGGATGTTCAGTGTTTCAAGTATCTCGGCTCCCATTTGGAGGTGACTGAACTAGTGGAAACTGAAATGAAGGCACGAGTGAAGGAAGGGTGTAAAGTGTAGGGTGCACTGAAGAGTGTAATGAGCTGTAGGACGTTGGGGATGGAAGCAAAGAGAGAATTGTACAAAAGTGTCGATGTTCCAACTGTGCTCTACGGAGCTGAGACTTGAGAAGTGAGAGCAGAGGAGAGAAGAAGGTTAAATGTTTTCGAGATGAAATGTTTGAGGAGCATGGCTGGAGTTACGCTGAGAGACAGGATCACCAACGACGTGGTTCGAATCAGAACTGGGATGGTAAAGAAGTTGGAGGACAGAGTGGATTCGCGTGTGTTGAGATGGTTCGTGCACATGGCGAGGATGGATCAAGGGAGATAGGTGAAAAGGGGTGATGAATGCGGAGGCGAGTGGTCGCAGGCCTACAGGTAGACCGAAGTTTGGGTGGATGGATGGACTGAAGCAGGCGTTGGGAAGAAGAGACATGAATGTGGAGGTGGCGAGAGAGCGTGCAATGAACAGGCGTGAATGATTGATTTCGACGCTGCTCTGATGTACTTTCCCGCCCTTGGCATCCCGTTTTCGGGATGGTCGTGGGTGGGGGGGCCCGGCTATCATGACGCGGCGGGGGTAAACCAGTGAAAACTGTCGAATCCTGCTGCTGACGACGGATCCTCGGACTGCACTCGTGACTCAGAGTGTACAGTATGTTGAGTGGGTACCGGCCGGACCCTTTCGCACAAAAGGGCTAAGTTGTGTTAGAGTGAGCGTGTGAGGAGCGCCTTGCCGTCGGCCACCCTTCTTTCCGGGGGATGCGGCCTAGTGTCTGTATCTGATGAGGATCTCTGAGAGTTAGATAAAAAAAATTGCGCTGTCGGAAATTACAGTCCGGCTTCTAATTTTAATTTGTAGAACTAAGTGAGTTCACTATTTTCTACCTTAACACTAATAAGAACTGCTGTCAGGCCCAGCAAAACACAAAATCCTTGCCAATACCAATAAGAACAGCTGTTAGGCTAACTTAAACACCAACAAATCCTTTTCACGAGATAAGGAAAATAGGTAATGTCTGAATTAGCTCTAATGTAATGTTCATTACAACTTCATTACCTATCTAATTAACCATGGAATGTTTTAAAATTCTCAGCAAATAACAGTAGATTTGAACTGGCTCTGTAAAGAGCAACAATGGGATCAGTCCAATACAGAAACAATCGTCAAATTGGCAGTAATTATAAACATTAGATTCATTATGCGAGTGATATTGTCGGCAGTCAGGAGAGAATATCTAAACCCAACTCCTGCCATTGAAAGAAGGACCGGTTGCTATAACCGAAAGATCCGTATTTCGCCTCGAGCGGCCGACTGGCTACTTTGAGTTCACAACAGACCTTATCCCAGCTAGTCACAGTAGAGCTGCTTTTACACAAGAGGACCTGCAGAAGATGACGCCCTCTCATGCGGCACCCGGTAAATCAGAGATCAAGAAAGTGAATTCAAAGCTCAAGATTACACCTTCCAATTTTTATTTTTGGTCGCCGAAGACTGTGTGATGTCAGAAAAACTCATCATATGCTTCGAGGCGACCTTTTCACTGGGCTCAATGTCGCCTCGAGATTGTCTACCATAGCTGGCACAAGAAGACATGGCTTCACGGTCACAGTTTGTCATGCATTTCTCATCGTGTCAACTGTACTGACGAGTCTCCTGTCATAGCAAACGGCCGCCCACCAAGTGCACTTGCTTATCAATACTGTCCAGTTAATAATTACGTCACCTCAAACAAAGTTAAAGTGTTCAGAAACTAAGCCACAGAGTTGTAGTAAACACAGGCGTTTCTGGCGACATGCGAATAACACGTTCTAACTTACCAGCCAAGATGGTAGGTTAGAACTTGAAACGGCCGAACATACGTTACTGCCAACTATCCTACTGAGACGAGTCAAACAATCGACTTAATATTAAAAGCGTATGTTAAATACATATGAATTTCAAAACACTGTAAAAGTGGGGTTGCTCAGGCGTCTAAAGATAGCATCAGTCAGATTATAGAGCAGCGTCGGCTTCCAGAACATTAGCAATGAAGTACTAATAACATAATAATGGGCGTCTTTATGCTCAGCGAGCTAAGCAAATTGTGCTGCTGCAGACCTACTGACAAATCAAAAACCTGTCCAGTGCCAAGTGCTAAAAATTGTGAACGCTGAACGTTCATAAAAATCTTGAATAATTTTCTTTTGATCTACCTTTCCAAAAACTACTTTCAAAAGAAGTTTTGTTGTCTGAATACCCTAATGCAAATCACAATCCAGTTCAAATGATACCTGAAGGAATAGCTATTACTTTTCCTTTATTAAAACAGACGATTTTTTCCCTTGCTTTACGTGGTCAGATGAGTTACGTTATGAGATCAACAGCTGACCAAACTCCATCCTCTGACCAGGATACGATTACATCATGGGCCAACTAAAGCTATGTGATTATAATACCAATAACACTAAACATCAGTGTTGCATAGTTACAACGAACCTCATCCATAGCGCAAGTTGAGGAACGGAAACAACCTCTCCTCAATAAACTAACCAAACGTTTTCAACAACAGCGGGCATGAAGCAATTGATGATGAAGAGAGTAGCTAACATTTAAACTTTCATTAGTAGCTTTCTTGTGCAGAAATATCTAGTCGAAATAATTACCGGACCTACGACGGACACCGCAATAGCAATGGGATTTCAAGACCCGCCTGTGGCTATCGCGTTACAGCGTCCAGTCTAGTCCATTAACACGACGATCATAACGACCAATTTACACGGGAATTTTGCGTTTTAGGGCGCCAAAAAAATTATGTCACCAGAAGAATTTCATATAAGCCATTCAAAACAGAGAAACACGACATCTCCAAGCATAGCAAGAAGCCTTCTCACGTTTTCTAAAGATCGGCTGTAACAGAGAGAATAACAAATTTAAACTATTGTTACTAAGCTTTTCCCGTTATCCAAAGCCAGGCTATAACTACTCGATGTGATGAAAAGATCAACGAAACCACAACGAACCTGAACACTCTTGCTGGCTCCTCGTCAGTTGTGCTCAGTTAATCCTCGTGAGTTGTGCTCAGTTAATACCCACTAACCTGAACACGAGTAAAGAAGACAACGAGCTGACTAACCGCGTGAACTTCCAACGCACGATTACAACGAATAAAGAATACAGTCAGCCACTCTTCTTGCACTATTCTGAGCGGTGCCAGGACGTGTACGAGAACTACACAATACAGTCAGACACTCTTCTTGCACTATTCTGAGCGGTGCCAGGACGTGTACGAGAACTACACAATACAGTCAGACACTCTTCTTGCACTATTCTGAGCGGTGCCAGGACGTGTACAAGAACCACACAATACAGTCAGACACTCTTCTTGCACTATTCTGAGCGGTGCCAGGACGTGTACGAGAACTACACAAGACAGTCAGACACTCTTCTTGCACTATTCTGAGCGGTGCCAAAACGTGTACGAGAACTACACAAGACAGTCAGACACTCTTTTTGCACTATTCTGAGCGGTGCCAGAACGTGTACGAGAACTACACAATACAGTCAGACACTCCTCTTGCACTATCCTGAGCGGTGCCAGGACGTGTACGAGAACTACACAATACAGTCAGACACTCCTCTTGCACTATTCTGAGCGGGGCCAGGACGTGTACGAGAACTACACAATACAGTCAGACACTCCTCTTGCACTATTCTGAGCGGTACCAGGACGTGTACGAGAACTACACAATACAGTCAGACACTCTTCTAGCACTACTCTGAGCAGTGCCAGGACGTGTACGAGAACTACACAATACAGTCAGACACTCTTCTTGCACCATTCCGAGCGGTGTCTCGCCATGTACTAGAACTACATAAGATAGTCACACAATCGTCTTGCCCTGTTGCGGGCATTGTAAAGATGGTGCGAGTGGGTTGTTGCTCCCTCAAATGCCATCTCAGTAATAAAACTGAACAATCCCAGAACTGCTGATCTGATAGCGATAAGCTCGACGATGACCAGATATATTAGCTTCTTTCTATCCAAGAGCATTACAAGAAGGCCTAGTTAGTTCACATAAATGGAAGCAAGATAAGATTACAACTTCTATAACTATTCGTGAGCAAAGCTAGAGCAGAGGAAAAAACAGATCAACAAATTAAGAATATAATCAGCCTAAATGAGGCAAAGGAAATCCTCGACTGTGTTGAGTTCAGTGCCACCGTTGAGCAAGAGGACAAATGATAGAACTGATGACAGGTGGAGCAAGCACCAATGGCAAGCTTTGCTAACGAAGCTGCTCGCGTGGAATAATTTGCGCCACTACACAGGCTTCAGCAGAATAATGTAATAAGCTTGAACATTGAAACGTTACAAGTTGACTACTTCTTAGATGTGAACGGAAGAATCTGGAGCCAAGTTTAGGAGACAAACGGGCTGTAATATGATTCAATGAACTTGTTAAAACTGTTGAATAAACTAGACTTTGTCCGCAACAGGGGAACGGTTCGTCTCCCAGCATCGTCTGTAACTTATACAATTAATTGCATAATTTGTTAACTTTATTCAATTTGAATTTGATTTGATCCTCAGTTCCATCAGAGCCTCAACGCGAGTCATAATAGGCTCCCCCGTAGGGCTCGATGATCATGGATTCCAGGAGGCTCGCACGCCTCGGAGTGCGATAAAAAAAAAACGCTGTTAAAGTAAGAAAAATTTGAAAATTTGAAAATTTTAGCAATGTCAGACGCACGCTGGTGCGCATAAGAAAAACGCTTAGACGAAACGGACCTCCGCTTCTAATCATTTAGAACTTCAAGAGTATTATGTACGCATGCTAGTGCGTACAGGTAACATTGTCGAGACTAGTAGAAGGTGTACGGCTGCACGGACAAAGTCAGCTTCGACAGCAACGCAACACAACCTAGACCGCCACGCGGTCCAGGTCGACCCCAGTACACTTCATTTATTCAGGTAAGATTCAGATGGAACGAATCCTCGCCTCCAATCATTTAGAGCTTCAAGAGTAATATGTACGCACGCTAGTGCGCACAGGTATCATCGTTGTGACGGGTACAAGGTTTAGGGCTACACGGACAAAGTCAGCTCCGACAGCAACGCAACACAACGTTTACAGCTACGCGATCTGGTCAAGTAGAGGTACAATTTAGTTATTCAGGTAAGATAAAGATTCTGACGAAACGAATACCCGCCTCCAACCACTTGAAACTAAAAGAGTAATACGCACGCGCGCCAGTGCGCACAGATAGTATCGTCGAAATTGGTACTATGTCTACGGCTTCACGGATTAGATCAACTCCAACCACAACGCGTCACAGGGTTCACAGCTACGCAGTCCAGGTCAACCCCAGAAACTACATATGGTCCGTGCACGCGTGAGCGAGCAGAGACTGAAGGAAAAACACCTATTCACAAAATCACAAGCAGAAACTCTCGCAAAAATTCACTAGCATTGTTATACATGACAAAAGTATGGATCGTGAAGAAGAAAGTAAGGGCAGGTTCGTCACAGGCAAAAAAACTGCTCGGATTGTTGATTTCGCACTCATTGTTTAAGGGGATAGAGTGGGGGGGGGGCAGAGGTTCCTTGATTCCAATAGAGCCCGACGAATCCCGGAGGGTAACCGAAGTCCCCCGGGTCTTCCCGAGCTCCCCGGGTCCCTCGAGACCCTTTGTCTCAGCTCATCTCGGCTTGTCTCGAATCATTTCGGCCAGTCTCGGCTCGTCGCGACCAACTCGACTCGCCTCAACATGTTTCGACTGATCTCGACGCACCTCGACCAGCCTCGACGCGACCCTCGCCCTCTGCGCCAGTAATCCGCCGAGTGTAACGGTTAAATGTTCTACTCAAGCATTCCACATATACACGTTTTCCTGTGTATGGGTTTTACAGCGTGGGGAGGGAAAAGCAGGGGTTCCAGTGATCAGATGGGCCTCAAACGGGTCCCGAAGTTTCTCAAGGGGATCCCAAAGGGTCTTAAGGGTGTCCCAAAAGGCCCCGGAAGGGTCCACGTGGGTCCCCCCAAATCCTCCTGGTCTTCCATGTTCCGGGTTCCCGAAACCCCCGGGGCCCTCGAGTACACCCGTATTCCCGGATCACCTGGTCTCAACCAGCCTCGGTTCGTCTCGACTCGTCTCCCATCGCCTCAACCTGCCTCGACTCTCCTCGTCCCTTTCACGCACAGTGCCATTCAAGACTTTCACTCTCTTAGATCAACATCAACATGATATCACCACTTAGCCATCAAAACGCCTAGCTGTGCTAGGACATTTATTAGGCGCCCGGGAGAGCACAAACTCTCCCAGAGTAGGTTGGACTAGACTAACTAACACACCGCATAGTCCACCTAGGGCCCCTGCGGGCGTCTAACAATACATAATTATATAACTAATCCAAAATTGATCACCATGAAAAAAGGGCACAGATAAAAAATAGAGCCCACGAAATAAGAAATACTAAAATAAAGTGTTAATGATCAATAAAATGAATAATCATACATCCACCCAAAAACATTATTCAAATGTTAATTTCAGGAACAATTTCTCGAGGGGCGTTGTATCGTACACACACAGCTACCGTCGCAACGAATGACCAACCGGTGGACATAGAGATGGGTCAACGTGGAGCTCTGCGTAGTGCTGTTATTTGATTTGCACCACTAACTACTGAAATGCAAAGCCTCGGCATTTTGTAAAACCGCCCGCATAAAAGCCGGATCGAAAACGAGTAGAAAATAGTCCAAGTTCAGAGCGCGATTCCGGAAAATCGTAAACAAATTATATAAGCTGTCGTAGAGCTCTGCAAAGGCTTCTGTTCTTCAATTCAAGACATAGAGCGTCGAAATCCAGTCTTTACTGACGAAATCATGGCATTTTTGAAATGCGGCTCTCGTGTTAGGTGTGATGAGCAAGACCTGAAATATGGCCAAGCCCTTAAAGTCGTATCAAAAATGAGACTGAAAATTGTAAAGTTCAGAGATTCCTTTTGAAAAACAAAAACTTATTTCCGAAAAATGCGAAGTGAAGCTCTGCGTATGGCGCTGTTCTCAAATTTGAGCTGTGAAGTATCGAAATTCCTGCATTGTTGACGAAGACGGCATTTTCTATAGTCTCTGGCACATGGCGCGAAAAACAATACCTGCATAACAGGCAAGTTCACAGCTAGAGTCGGAAAAAGTAGATAAAATTTTCGGCGGTATTCTTTGGTTTCAGTCATGATTTGTTGAAATGCATGCATTATTGACCAAGTCCTACCAATATCAAAACCCCACTTGAATGAGCACTGGTTCAGGGCGTGAAGAACACGAGCTTTAAAATTGTCCAAGTTCAGACCGAGATTTCTAGTTCTGCGTGAGGCGATGTTTTTTGGTTTAATCTGTGACCTGTCAAAATCCATACACTGTTGACAAAGCCTTTGTCCTTCAAAAAATTTCTGGCACAAGGCATTTCGAACAATACTCTTCAAAATGACGAAGTTTATAGTTTATTATTGAAATAATTTTTTAAGAAAAGCAGACATGGAACGTATGGTGTTGCTTTTTAGTTTTAGCTGTGAATCGTCGATATTTTCGCATTACTGGCGAAGACCCAGCATTCTGAAAACCCTCTCGAATGAGCGTTACAACGGACAGACTAAAGAAGGACGCAGACTTGTTATGAATGAGTCCAAAATTCTTTCCAATGATATACGATTGATCATTCTGCTGAAAAAACAACGGTAACCAATTTAAATGGGATAGATTGTACGATCGGTTCCACTAGGGTAACTTCAGAGTACCAAGGAGCACGAACGTCTCAATAAATACAAAGCAGATATGAGACCACAAGCATCTAACATGTTAGACGTCTGAAGATTCACGATTTTATTTTCAAGCCTTTTCTTTCTCCCAGAACTTTTTTATGTGAGCGAAACAGAGACTGCTATCATTGCCATCTTCCTCCTGACTAGAACGAAGCTCTTCTTTAGGTGTCGCCTTGTTACCTTTAATTGAAGTCGGTTGTCGAGCCTTGGGAGCTGTCTTCGGCCTGACCCTGACTCGAGTACTCTTATGGGGTGGTGCTGCACGACCCTTGTTGCAGTAGGCAGCCGTAATCATGTCGCGACAGCCCACTGAGTTAGACCGCCTGGGCCGCTCAGAGTCTCCAGCTGAGTTATAATTGTCGTTCTTACTATTATTGTTGTTGTTCTGGTAATCATAGGTAGTAAGGCCGGTGGAGCCGAGAGAACTCACTCGCTGATGAGAATTTCTACTTCGGTGCACTTTGGGCGGTCGTGGAGCGGCACTGCCAACTCGCGACTGAGGCGGGGACACCAGCAGGTCCAGCTTGCGAGAGATCATTCGCTCGGTGTCCTGCAGCTGGAGTGTTAGGAGCTGCAATTCCTGCAATACGTTAGATGGGTACTGCCTTGTGATGGCGGGAGGAGGAGGTGGCGAAGGGGTGGCTGGGGACTCATCTTCAAGGTCATTACACAGCAGATCATCCTTAGCATCGGATCCGTCATCAATGTAAGAGTGATGAAGGTGCAGACCTACAATTGTAGGGTCACTTTCCCTGCTCTCCAATGCAGGAACTTTAGGCTGAAGCTGATGAGCCAACTTTTCTTTGCTGTGTGAGTAAGACTCCCCAGATCGTACATCTCCATAGCTGACCCTTTTCGGTTTGATTGGTGCCGGAGCGGGAACCACCAGGTTTGTGGACTCCATGTCCAGCAGCAGTTGGTGAGCAGCTTCGAAGTCCCGTTTAGGGTCATAGGACGACTCGTCTTGAGAGTTAACGTAAGTGTGTTTCGACAATAGGGCTTCGGCACTGATTGTCACGCCTCTCGCAGAATTTCCTGGGACCACATCCCCAAGCCCATAACCCGAATGTCGGAACGCCTGGGCGTATTCTAAATCAGGATAGCTGTGGCCGAGGCCATGAATCTGACAATCATTATGAAGGTTACGTGTCTTCCGTACGTCGTTTCTTCGACCATTCTCAATGGCCGTTTCTGATCCAGTAGGACGAACTGTCGATTTATCGGCAAGCTGATCCTGTTGTTGACAAGAGATTGCGCCACTTGCGTTCAGTTGCTCCACGCTACGTGTCAGACGCTCAGCTAAAGCTCGTCTAGTCAGCTCATCCTGCTGCTCATGAAGAAACTTTTCATGAAATGTATCGTCATCGAGCACTTGCGGCTGGACTTCAACATAAGAAGTACGTGAGCCATGCAGAGGCTTTTCCGCAGTTGCCACGTTTGTGCCACCTGACTCACGGAAACTCGTGGGAGCTACCGCCAGCGATTCAACTCTTTGTTGCTCGCGCTCCTGATCTGCGCTTACTAGAGTGCTCAAGCCTATTTCGAACCCAGCGCGCAGGAGTCCAGCACACGCACTTAATCCTGGCTTCATCAGCCCGCCTTGACTCATAGCACTTTGATACTGAATAATTGGCTGTTTCTTCTGATGTTTGTCGACAAGCTGTGGTTCCTTGAGGGCATCCACGCACAAACGCTGCTCTTCGTATTGATGCTCCTGTTGATTCTCATACACATGCGACTGCTGCGCATGATGCTCCTTAACTTTTTCCTCTTGCTCATAGCATTCTACCATGAGTTGCTTTTGCTGCTGCTCTTGCAGCAGCAACAATTCTAACTGTTCGTGCTCCTGCTCAGTTGGTGGTGGGCCAAACTGCTTTTCTGATCCATGATCTAACATAACCTGCTTGAGAGGTTGTTCACTGATCACGTGCTGATCGTCAATCATCTGCTGGTAGAACGGGAGTGGCTGTTCAGCGATCACCTGATCCTGCCAGTGTTCCATGACCGCTAGGTGACGGTACGCCTGCATCCCATCATGTGATTGCAGGAGTTCATCAGACTGTGGTACAGGTATCCCACTGTCATCCTGATGATAGCCGTCTTTATTTCGGCGATCACGTCGCTTGCTGTGTCTAGAACGTCGTGTTTCATCATTGCCATCATGCTGTTGTTTTTTACTTCCACGATTAGGATGAGTCTTCTCTTCAGTTTCGTTTGGCTCGTCGCCACAAATATGTTCTTGATTTTGCTCATCAAGATCCTCCACCGATGCGCTGTCGGGCACTTGCTGTCGTGTGTTTTCATACAACTTCTGATCGGGTTCGTGGTGCTGTTTCTGATGTTTGGAGCGTTGTTTGTGTTTAGAAACGTGATGCCGCTTCCCTTGCTCGAGTGACTGATTTTGATGGTCCTGTTCTGCGTGTTGAACGTCACCTAAACGGTACTTCTGTTGCTCTTCAAAGCGGTGATGTTGTTTCTCATCAAAGTGACGCTGCTGTTGCTCATCGTAGAGATGTTGTGACTCATCAAAAAGAAGCTGCTGTTGCTCATCAAAGTGACGCTGTTGATGGTCATTGCGATGGCGCTGTTGTTGCTCATCAAAGATAGATAGTCGTTGGTCTTCAAGATGACGGTTTGGTTCATCAACGTAACTCTGCTGTGGCTCGTCGTGATGATATCGCAGCTGTTCATCGTTTAGTTCATCCACAGCATGATGACGTTGGAATTCGTCATTGTGACGGTGCTTATCGTTTTGGTGAAGATGCTTCTCATCCTTATGATGGTGCTTCTCATCGTGACGGCGGTGCTTTCCTTCCTGGTGGCGGTGCTTCTCATCATTATGACGGTGCTTCTCTTCCTGGTGGCTGTGTTTCTCTTCTTGATGACGCTGTTTCTCATTGCGGCAACAGTGTTTTTCCTTATGCTGTCGTTGGTTCTCTCCAGCCTTGAGTTGGTGCGGTGGCAGCCCTGAGTCCTCCACCAGCCTCTCATCGCTGGATTCGGCGCTTGTATCTAGCGTGGACCGTCGGCTGCGAATGCATACCCCATCCAGTCGCTGCTGGATTGCCTCCTCCGCGCGCTGTAACTCTAAGCGCAAATTCTCCAGCTGCTGCAGCACCTCGCTCGAAAACGTGTGAGATGCGACGCTGCGTGAAGAAGTCCTCCTCGAGGAAGACTGCGATCGTCGCTTAGATTTGAAAGTGGAGAGACTCCTCACGTCTTCAGGCGTCCAGTTGACGTACTCGTGCATGCGACCTGGGGACTGAGTGCGGGGAAGTGTCGCTGGAGACTCTCCGAGGTCGTCCGACTGATGATTGCTGCCCGAAAGTGACGGAGTGGCGAGGTAAGGTTCAGACCGGGCCTTCTTTATATTCGGCGAAGAAGACGAAGACTCTAGGAACACAGTCGGCTGAACACCATTTTCTATCTCTTGGAAAGACTGCCACTGTCTCTGGTCGCTGCCCTCCATTCGCGAAGCTGGAGGCATCTGTTCCAGCTGAATTCTGAGCTGCATCTCTCCCAGCTGCAGCAGCTGCTGTTCCTTAATTTTGAGGCTCCTCTCTAGGGCCTCAATCTCTCGCTGCACATCCTGCTCAATATCTCTATCGAGTAGAGCGTCTCTCAGAGCACCCTCAGACAGGTTGGCTCTCTGCTCGCGTTGCAGTACATGGAGCTGTCTACTCTCCTCCTGCATTAGCGAGCGCAGCTGCTCAGCCAAGCGAGCTGAATACTGTTCGGGAAATCCTCCGGTGCCGTAGCTAGCTCCTTCCGGCCTTTGCGCTCCCGCTGGAGGATACCGGTGAGACGGGCAAGAATCGTGATGTCGAGAAGGTCTTGCCTGAAAGCTCAAACCTGCCGCACCAGTGCTCGATCCACGGGCTCCAGAACGAGACTTCTTGTTCTGCAGAGACAACGCAGTGTTGCACTTTGGCTGCTGATGAAATCGAATGTTTTGAGTTAGGAAGCGATCCATTTTCTTCCGAAAATCTTTTTGAATTTGCACAGAGTTCGGAGGCTTGCTAGAGGTCGATCTTCGCATCGTGCCGGCTCCGTAATTGAACAATGACGGCTGGTCGATGTCTTGCAAGTAGTTACGGTACTCATCTGACACTACTTCTTTCGACAAAGACTCTGTCTCCGCCAATTCGATGTCGTGGACGCCGTTGGCGAGACACATACCCTTGAAGAGCCCCGCTGAGTCCGTCGAAGTAGAACCGAGAGACGAGTACACAGGGTTGTCGATCACCAGGTTGTAGGGGAACAGCTGGTCGGAGCTGCCACTGCCTCGCGGAAGGGCCGTGTGTTGTGATGGCACACTGCCAGGGTGACACGTGGACAACTCCGCGTACTGAGCCTCATCAAAGCTCTCGGTATAAGTTAAATAGTCATCTTCGCATTTTGATGATTTCAGAGATATTTCATCCAGTTTGAACAATTGAGAATATTCGTCAGCTGGTTTTATAGTTTGAAATGGAGCACATTTCTCTTTTGAATGAATTGATTCGTAAGATTCATTTAGTGTCTCTTGGTAAACGAGAACATTTCCAGGGCTTTGATCATCAAGGGTTTCAAGAGCGTTGTCATCCTGATTCTTCATAAAATACTCGTACATCAAGTGTGGCATGTCGAAAAAACTCGCCGTCACGTTTGTCGCTGCTACACAGTCTTTGCCACTAAGTTTAGGCGCATAGTCCACTACTGCAGGTTCCTCAATAAACTCATCTCGTACTTGTGCTCCGTTAAACTTGACACTGCGTTCAGTCCTACTCTCCGGAACGCTGTTCTCAGTTGCCTCCAGGTGGATCAGGTTAGTAACAGCAACCTCGTCGTTGGATGGAGCGCTCTCGTTCTCCTCGCCAATGTTTAATTTGGCTTTCAATTCGAGAAGGTAAGCTGGCTCAGGCTTTTTCTCCTTCACTCCTCGGAACACGGTCGTGGATGTAGGCGTCTCTTCGGGCTCGGCACTCACCGACACTACGCCGATGTTCTCTAGGAAATCACTAAATTCATCCAACTTCTTGGTAGACAGAAGATCGCTTGAGCCGATGCAGGATTTATTTGAAATCAACGGAATATCCTCAATGTTGGCATCAGTCTTCACAGAATTAATGACTTTCAGGTGAGCTTTTAAACCATCAAGGTAAGTGATCCTAGTAAAATTAGGATTTACGCTTTCCGTACATTCCGCCTCATTGGCAAGCATATTTGAACAAATTTCTTCACTCTCGTTTACGTCTCCTGGAAAGTTTTGAGCTTCTTGCATTAATGGGTTCCCAATAACATCACTAATCCCAAGGTCATCATACCCTGACGAAGGCTCAACCAACTCCAACTTTTCGGGATCAACTATCAAGCTGTTGCAACTGACTGGCTTCGTCAGGTCAAACTTTTCCCCATCCCTCAGCTCGTCTCCCTCCCACTTGGGTGGATCTTCCACCCCGAGCGTCATGTACTCAGCAGAAGACCTGTAGTAGCGCCCTTCCTCGCTCGGGCCCACGTAGTTGCCGCAGCAGA
Organism: Gammarus roeselii; assembly: GCA_016164225.1. Taxonomy (NCBI): domain Eukaryota; kingdom Metazoa; phylum Arthropoda; class Malacostraca; order Amphipoda; family Gammaridae; genus Gammarus; species Gammarus roeselii. The sequence goes on from SDVV010006118.1 coordinate 14,017, forward strand.
CGTGCCGTCTGACAAGAGTGTACTCAACATTAGCTTCGTTGTCACGCAGGTAACACAGGTCCATTGACCCACTCCCCGATGTATGGCCGATGAGAAGGTCTACGTGCTGCGGCTCACGCACCGAAGACGACGCCGCCAAGAACTGGTCAACGGGGACAACTGGGACTACAGCAGCGGCATAATCCAGGTGGACAGGACCAATTTGGTCCCCGCAAGGAACGTCTTGATCAATCTGACCCTGCTGAAGTGGTACCAGGTCCTTACTCTCCTGGGTAAGACCAAAAGAACGTTGAGGCTCAAGTAGCTGGTTAATACTCTCCTTGGTTAGGCCAGAAGGATTATCGACAAGGTTCGGGATAGGCTTACTTGGACCAGGCAAATTTAAAATTGAAAGGTCACGATCAGGAAAATCCTGGTGGGTAGGATTTTTTCGATTTTTATGACGAGGGCTACGGGAGGTTTTGTTCAGACTACTATCACTGAGAACGTCCGCAGCTTTCTCATGGCTCATTTCAGTAGCCACATCTTTGACGGCATTGCTTGCATCTCTTGCCATGTCGAGTACAGCATTAGCCGGTTGGGTCGGTTCTTGGGCAGAATTTGATACGGATTTTTGCTCCTTCTGCGCTTGCTTAGCGCGACGGGGCCTTCGCTTCACAGTATTGTATGCACCATCCCAATTTTCAGGGTAATAGAAATCAAGAATGTCGACGCTTGCAGGAGCAGAAACAGGTGCAGCAGCAGCAGGCTTCACTTCCTCTTTGTTTCGTTGAACTGGGAAGTCATAGCTTGGCAAGTTCCACGTGGTCACCCCAAACGACTCTATGGTTACTTTTGGCTGCCCCTTCTTCGAGATATTCATACCCGTTGATTTTTTGTGGTCGTCAGCACCACCCAGTCGAGCTAAGCTGTCTCCGTAGCAGAGAAGTCGTTCGTAGGCCCCAACACTGACAGTTATTTCACCGTACCTCGAGTCGTGCATGCGGCCCATGGATCGCCCGCGTGCCTCCTTCCGTCCCAGAGAGGAACCAGCACTACCGGCTAAGCCGCCATGCAAAGGAGGAGGTCTCTTTTTCAGTGTTCCGGACGGTGGGTCAGCACCACAAGTACACATGCTTTTCTTGGATTTAGCAACGGGTGTCTTGCCGTGTCTCTTCTTTGAGATTGCTTCACTCACATTAATACTTTGTGTTGTGCTTAAATCGACAACGGTACAAGTCTTTGGCACGTTATCAACGTCTGAATAACTTTTTTCTTTAATGATTGTTTCACATAAAATATCTTCTGACACTTCGCACTTATTTAACACTAAATTTGTGACTTTTGATGTAACGTGCGACTCGTTTACAGCAGATGTTTCAGCATTGCATGAATTCTTTAAAACCTTCAAGTTCTCCACCTTTGGCACTTCACTTACTATCAAGTTTTGATGTTCAGAAGCTACGCTGGAGGTTGCCAATGAAGAGTCGGCAGCAGGAGACAAGGGCGTTTCGAACTCAACAGAAACCAATTCTTTCATGTCTGCAGCTGCCGAGTCTAGCGCTAGATCCTCTTCCGCAGTAACAGCAGCTGAGTGGGCAACGCTAGGTACTGAGACCGCTGGTGCAGCTTCCTTTGGGTCCTCTACAGCAGCAGTTTCAGAGTTCACGCGAGACACCGACAAAACTCCACTACGTTCCTTAGAAGCAGTTTCTAAACTGTGGACGCAAGGTACCAAAGCAGCCACTGCAACTTCCATTTTATGATCCGAAATAGCAGTGAATGAGCTGTTCACGGGAGGCACCAGCAAATCAAGAGCCGCATCACTTAGCGCCTCATTTAAAGCAACGGTTTCTGAGCTGTTCACGTAGTGTATCGATGTAGCTTTTCTTTGCTCTTCCTCAACAATAGTGATTGAGGTGTTCACGAAAGAAACCGATGCAGTCAGTGCAGCGTTCTCAGGCTCCCCCATAGCAGCAGAGTCTGAGCTGTTCACGCATGGCACCGAAGCAGCCTCTTCTGGCACGTCCATAGTAGCAGTGGCTGAAGAGTTGACGCGAGGCACCGACGCCGACACTGCAGCCTTCCTCGGTGCCTTCGCAGGGGCGGCGTCACCAGAGAAGAGGAGCCGCTCGGCAGAACCGGGTCAGCCCGAGACTGTTACGTCATCGGTGGCAGGAACTGCAAGGTAAAACGATGGCTACAGGTCGTGAATAAACCACAATTGGAAATCATAGTGTCTTATAATCATCGATAGACATTTGACAGCTTCTTTTAAGCTGTGAGGTGAACGCCAGCAAGACAATCGGTAGACTTTTTCTCATCCGCTCACGCACATCAGAATCGTAGCCCACAAACAGAACAGAAAGTGGTCTGCAAAGAGGCCGAAGTGTGAACTCAAAGACCATTAACAGCAGCAGAACCTAGCAGCTTTCACAGCGTCTAAGACTGACCCAGGGTTGAAGCTATTAAGGCCACCAAAATTCATAATGGCAATTTAATAAGATTCAATTCACATCTGAATAGACGTTCATTGACTTGTTTGTGCAAGTCAATCAACTCAAAATTGTAATAAGAAGCATTTCTTTCAAGTCTGATATATCGTCAGTTAGAAACAAAATCATGGAAATATTCACCAGTTAGCTCAGGGTGTGATGAAGAGCGTGAATATATTAACAAATATCTGATAATGAAATGACTTGAGCGATGTAGCAAAACGATTGATATCTTTATTGTTGTTGTGGCTTAGTCCAGGCGTCCACCTGACGCGGTGGAACCGCACTATACTCACCGGCACGTGCATGTTTGTAAAGCAGTAACTAGGACCTCAAAACATATCAAATGCATTTTTTCAGCCACAGATAAGGTAAGAAACAGAGTAAAAAGGCTGTGAACAACTCATTGAGCTATTAATGTCTTTTATACTATTGACAGGTGTACACTAGTGAAGGGCTGGATATCCGCAACCGCAATTTATCATCATAATCACATTGCATACGAAGGATTAGGATAATATGCGGATGCCGATGAGCAATGCAGAAAGTGCCATAAGACGCATATATTATAATCAAGCGTAATGCAATAACCCTAAATTATTTCATTGCAAAACTATTAATCTCCATTAATATTATTATTTCGAGGAATGACAATGCGATCGGAATCAGAACCCGTCAAAATATAGTTATTGGAGAAAGTTCAGTGTTTTAAGCATTTAGGCTCTCATATAGAGGAGACTGGAATAAAGGTAACTTGTGTCATTTAGAGTGCAGGAAGGGTGTTAAGCGTCGAGTGCACCGAAGAGTGTAATAAGCTATAGGACATTGGGTATGGGAGAGAGGGCTGTATGAGGAGGAGTAGTTGTCACAATTGTACTCTACAGGGATGAGACGTGGGGGCGAGAGCTGGAAGGGAGAAGAAGGTTGAAGGTTTTCGAAATGAAATGCTTTGATGCATCACCGAAGTGACGCTGATGGACAGGATCAAAGATGACTTTGTTCCAATTAGAACGGGAATAGATTACAGTGGCAAGGTGGTCTAGTGCACTGGAGCCATCGTCCTTCCGTCAGCAAACGTCAAACCAGCTGTCAGTGCTGCATCAAGTCATCGACGAAAGAGCGGGAATGATGAGGAAGTTTAAGGACGGAGCGGATTCTTGTGTTCTGAGGTGGATTGGACACGAGGTGAGGATGGATGATGGTTAAAGGAGAAACCAAGTTCGAGTGCATGGGTCACTGTGAAGGTAGTAAAAGAGCGTACAGTGGATAGGCGTGAATGGAGAAAGATTCTTAATGGATGAACTTTGACGAGGCCCAAATGCGTTTTCCGTCCATGGCATCTCGTTGAGAAACGGGGCAAACGTGGTCAGGGGAGAGCCAGGCAATAGTGACGCCGCATGGGCAAACCCGTGAACGCTGTCGTGCTTGTTATGTACACTGATCTCGAACCTCACTCGTGCACTGAAATGAGTGCTGCGGGGTCTTGGCCGGACTTTTAAGCGCTCAAGAGCCAAGGTATGGTATGTGTGCGAGTGCATTAAGAGGAGTGTGAGGTACGGCACGCCGTCCGTCACCGTCTTTTTGGGGATTCGGCTTTGTGTCTGTATATAATAAGCAGATACAGATACAGACACTAGGCAGCATCCCCCAGAAAAGGGGGTGGCCGATGGCAAGGCGCACCTCAGACCCTCATACGCTCACACTCACACAACTTAGCCCTTTTGTGCTAAAGGGTCCGGCCGGTAGCCCCTCAACTTACACTCTGGGTTCCGAGTGCAGTCCGAGGAACCGTCGTCGGCAGCAGGGCCCGACAGTTTTCACTGTTATACCCCCGTCGCGTCATAATGACCGGGCCCCCCCCACCCACCCCGACAGCGGGATGCCAAGGGCAGGAAAGTACATCAGAGCAGCGTCAAAATCAACCATTCACGACCATTCTCCACTCACGCCTGTTCATTGCATGCTCTCTCGCCACCTCCGCATTCATGTCTCTCCTTCCCAACGCCTGCTTCAGACCATCCATCCACCCAAACTTCGGTCTACCTCTAGGCCTGCGACCACTCGCCTCCGCATTCATCACCCTTTTCACCAATCTCCCATCATCCATCCTCTCCATGTGCCCGAACCATCTCAGTACACGCGAATCCACTCTGTTCTCCAACTTCTTCACCATCCCTGTTCTGATTCGAACC
>SDVV010006119.1:0-18681 GCA_016164225.1 Gammarus roeselii
CTACTGAGGGAATCCCGCCATCAGAGGGAATACTGCATCTGTGGCACATTTCAGTGGAGGTTAATACAATGACTTAAATATGTATGATACCTTAATGTTACATTTGTACAGTTTATAATTAAGCAGGGGATTTAATACTAAAGGCTGTATATCTATACATACATAATTTAACGTGGGGGAGAGCAATGCAGGACTTGGCTTGCAAACCCTTACAGATTCACGAACCCATTCAAAAATAAAAATACTAGATTGACAGCATCTGAATAGTCTATTTTAGATTTGGAAAATATTTACGTTCCTACATGACGTATTCAAATGAATACAAGAATTTTCTTTACCTGCATCATACACATGGGGCATAGTAGAAAAAAAACGCTCATAAATAGTCTGCAAGAAAAAATAGTTTTCCCCCTAGAAATTTTTCCCAATCTGTAATCTTGTTACGATACAACCGGAAAAACTTCTCAATCAATTGCAATGATAAAATTTAGACTAAGTTTGAATACATTGTAAAAAGTCCAGCTTTAGACCACTGCGAATCTTCAACTGTCATCGAACCCTTAGATGTTCTCGCACTATGTTTTCAAAATATGAATGAAATTGAAATGCTTGGTATGCATGCCTTGCAGCCGTCGCGCAGGAACACTACGCAAGTGCTGCAACTTGTTTACATTCTGTATTGCATGACTTGCATCTTTTGTGGCAATATAAGATGAGTAAAAAATCCCGTTCAGTATTATTGCTTTAGAATAACTGTTAGCTTTGCTCATAAAGAATGTGCCGTTGGGAACAGTCACGCGAATACACTGAGACGCATTATAATATTGCAACCAGTCATTCAAATCGCATTTGTTCTAATCATACGTCCCTGTTGAGTGGTGATCCTTATAAAGTAGCTTTACTTAGATACCTAACCAGGTAATACGGGATGAAGGCATCTCACTCATACAAAGTCCAACATGCCTACATATACACGTTGTTTGAGATTCTCCAACTTAGTGTAGTAGATCTTACGATAATCAAACAAATAACACTAGTAATATTTGACCTCGGGTCATTGCGTGGTTAATCGTAATGAGATACGACCCTATAGTATAATGATGAAAAATTATTAGCGTTACCGCTCCAGCGTTAGAGGTGCACTCCATTCCGCGCCATCAAAATTCTGTTTACAATTTATTTTAGTAGAATAATGCCCAATTAATAACATGGAAGTAATTTGAAGCGTCAAAATTGTCTAATATATTTTCTGGAGCGTATTAATCATTACGATCTGAATAAATGCGCACGAATGACTACCGTTTTGAAGAAGATCATTTTGCCATTCTGCATGTATGAACAGCTCTATTACTACTACTACTACTCATAAACTCTCCGAGCTGGTCTACTTCCATAGAAACAGGTTGTCTTGACACAAGACACCGGTCAAGAAAATTTGTTTTTTATGATATTTTTCAATCCTTTTTTCACACAGAGCCCTTTCTGAAAAAGTGATAACCGATTGTTTAACACTAACACTAACCTACCAAAACGAAGTGGCGAAAGTTTCAAACTGCAGTGCACCTTTCACGTTGGGATTCGCTGTGCGGTTGCTCACCTGTGTTGAAGGGTGTCCACCCTACAAATAAGAGGACCTATTCTTGTCTGCATTCTCATCACAACCTGCTCCTATCTTCTTCAAATCTGACTTCAGCTTTGGCTCACCCTTTTACACACAAATTTCCGATCGTATGAGAAACTTTGGTATAATTGGTAGGTTAATGAGTTACCAGCTGGCAAAACAAAAACGTTACAGTTAAATTTAAAGTAAGCTTCTGTGAGCGGTTCAATTCAAGTGCGCACGGTGCTTTCACTTTCAATGCACCACCTTTGTCGTGTTCTGTGCCTTCTTTTCAGACTCCATATAAATTTGATTAAAAATGATAAACTAACATGAAATGAGGTTGAGTATTATGAGCAAGCACCAAATATCAGACACAGGGTCAGGGACAAGGCTATGACAGGAATTCAATCTTTGGTATTGTGTAATTATAAATTCCCAACTAGACTGAGAGAAGACATCCGAGGTAATATGGAAGGGGAAAAGAAGGGAGATAGGAAAGCCGGCAAGAAAATCAAGGACGCTGTTGCTTCACCGCGGGTAATCTTAACTAGTGGCTTCTTCTACAGTTATGGAAGCAAGGTCCACGAGTTTTGTCTCCGGGCTGCCAGCAGGAGGTTGGCGTACAAACGGAGGTAGTGTTCCTTTTCTACGCCAATCCGCAGCATGAAATGAAGGCTGCAAACAAAAAAGATTGGCTAAACCATATATGCCACATGGGAGATAATTGCACACCATTCTGCCTGCCTAATACAGTCAGACAGATTGGGTGGATGTAGTATATTAGCATAAAAATAAAAATAGTATACCCCTACGGGTGTAGCTACCAGGAATAAAAGGAGAGGCTTAAGCTTCGCAATCCTAAAATTATTTCCGACATAATTTGACTGGTATGTTTATTATTAAGAATTATGAATGCATAATTCTCCTCTTGAATGTATAGTAGTTGTAGGGTATTTGAACCTATTTGAAAATATGTTATTTACACTTTATATTTATACATAGGCACGAGTCAAGGTAGGAGTGCTACTCAGACCTAAAGATTGCTACCATGTAAGCAGAATACCAATTATAATATCCTATTATGGTTAATCAAGGATATTGCATTGGTTAAATATACATGTAAATACATTGAAAATGCTTGAAACGAGGGCCGAAGAATTCCCTATAGCTAGCTGCAATTGTACCTTTTATGTGTAAGTTAAAATCCTGTAACCGGGTGGATACAGGGAATATCCTACTGCAGAAATCTATAATGTAATTATTAGTCTGCTCTAGATTTAGAAACCTAGTGTGAGATACTGGAGTAGGCACATAGTGAAATACTGCTACTCGAACCTGTCATCTGTGGAATTCTTTGGGGTTCCAAGATATAGCCTTCGTTGTGATTTTTAAAGGTATTTTATCTCAACATCTATGACAGGCTTAGCTAAAATGTTAGCTAATGAAACCAAGTATGATTGGCACAGGAAGCTAATAGCTATCCTGAAATATGGTAAAGAGAACATTGAATTTTTTGTATTTCTCTTTGCCTGGCCTAGCTGATTGTGGCCTAGCCTAAGTCACTAACACGTTGTACCAATGCCACTTTGCATCAGTAACATTTGCAGGGCCGTCGTCACACTATTTAAATACATGTGTTCCAAAATGAACACATGATTCAAACAGAAACAGACACGCGGTGTGTTGTTTGATCGAGCTACGAAGAGTTATGAAAGCCCTCTCTGGTGTTTATCTGGGAAGGCGTTGTTGTCATATTTGTCTCAAGGTTTTGATCTGAATCATTTATTCCTTTTGATAACTATGTTCCATGGCTTTTTGTGCGTGGGTATACGTATTTATTTACCCAAAATAAATATTTGTTGCACTGCCATTATGGTTGGAAGCAGTTTTGTACTAGCTGAACGGGAATGTTGTAGCTACCTACAGAGAGATGCAAACAATGAGATCAAAAGATGCGATTGCTTAGTAGCCATAGGCGCTTGTGATGCACGTATAATGTGTTTAGTGTTATTATGATAATGTAGGGTCATTTGGGAACCTCTACAAAACCTCCTCCCTCCATATTACTTTTATCTTCGAAAGCGAATAAAACTGGTGTATTTTACTAGTTTTTTGCACCCACATATATTGAGTCCAACACCAACACCCATTAAATAAACATGAAAGTCAAACAACATAATTATTACGGTCTACAATAGCTGTGCCAACAGCCATTACCTACACCATATGATGTCTAGTTGACCACTGATCCAACCAAACCAGTTTATACCCTTGACACTGCGTTTTAAGAATACAAACGGCGACGAAGCCTTCTGTGATATGCGTTAAAAGGGTGAGAAAAGTTTTACCTTTTCTCTCCGAGTTTCACCTTTTTTTGTTTCGACTTTGTGCTTGCAATTATCTCCTATCGATTCAACCCAGTGTCTGATCACCAATTTTATGTGTTCTTCAAACCTACATTGATAGCTCGTTTGTTATTTGTGACATGCCTCGAAAGAGTCGCGTACTTATGCTCGGCTGAGAAAGTGAGATGTACCAATCCGTTCATTTACAGTCCCTTTTACTCAGTTCAACGTTGTGATGAACTTTATAAGGCTGCTAAATCAAATGCTCGTCATGACAAGCACTTCTGATGTATCTTTGCTCATCATAACACGTACTTTTGATTTATCTCTGTTCATCATAACACGTACTGTTGATGTATCTATGCTCATCATAACACGTAATTTGGATGTATCTCTGTTCATCATAACACGTACTTTTGATGTATCTTTGCTCATCATAACTCGAACTTTTGATGTAACTTTGTTCATCATAACACGTACTTTTGATGCATCTTAGCTTATCATAACACGTACTTTTGATGTAACTTTGTTCATCATAACACGTACTTTTGATGCATCTTAGCTTATCATAACACGTACTTTTGATTTATCTATGCTCATCATACCACGTACTTCTGATGTAAGTTTGCTCATCATAACCCGTACTTTTGATGTAACTTTGCTCATCATAACACGTACTTTTGATGCATCTTAGCTCATCATAACACGTACTTCAGATTCATTGTGTAGATCTACGAGCAGATTTTGAGTTAACTAAGAATGCCATACCCTTGGTGGATGATTAAAAAATTTTAGTTGAATATTTTCATTTCGGCTTCAAGTAACCTCCTCCGAGGTTTTACAGATCAGATTGTTTTGAGCTAAATAAATAAATAAAATCGGGAGATCGTACGAGCTTTTCGACATGGGTCGTAAATTTTGTCATTCGAATCCTAGGGTAGTTGGCACAGAAGCCTAGTCGGAATTGCACTATATAGCCGCAGTAGGGCATCGAGGAGGAGGGAGAGGGGGGGGGGGGCAAGGTGCCGTGATTCCGCTTTTCAAACTAATTTTGTATAACGTCATTCCAATTTTGCTTAAACGAACATATTTGTCAAATGAACTTGTGACATTAGAAGAAGGCCAGTCAGGAGTCGACCATTTCTAGCTATATACGCTGAGCAGCTATTGTGTGTAAATAGCTGGTAGTAGGTTAGCGAGGAGTCGGCCGTTGCTAGCTCTACATGCTGAGCAGCTATTGCGTGTAAATAGCTGATGGTAGGTTAGAATGTGTATTGAATAGTTGTGAGTGGATTTGTCGCGCGTCTCCATCTGGCCCGTAATGTTTTCGTTCAGTTTTGTTCATAAAAAACGGATTGTTGGGTTGACTTTATTTTCTTCGGTCTGACAAAGACTTGAAGGCCAGAGGAACAACGATTCCAAAGTTGTTTTGTTCACATATGCAACAAATAAAGAAAAATTCACAAGATTATAAAACATGAACAGTTACTGAATAGAATGATATAATGAAAGTTATTAACCGCAGTGCTCTTTTAAGGATACTCACACTCCCTCCGATGGGTGACCTTACCACATTTGGGTGAGTCACTGTTTAAAAATATTGTTTGAACGTGTTCCGTTAATGATAAGGTTAGTGTCACAAGTTAAGATGAGAGCTCCAAGGCAGATTGTCCTGCCAACAACAAGAAAAGGTTATACTGCAGATTTGTTCAACGTGGTGATTAATTTGAGGAAACGGTTAAACAAATGGCTTCCGAGATATCACCTCACGTCATAAACTATTCTTCCGATCATCATTTTCAATGACGTCACAAATTTTCCACTTCATGAAGCTCATGAGGTCATGAGGTCAACTTCATGAGGTTCATGAGGTTCTGAGGGTAACTTCATGAGGTTTATGAGGTCATGCGGTCAACTTCATGACGTTCATGAGGTCATGAGGTCAATTTCATCAGGTCATGAGGTCAACTTAGTCAGGTTCATGATATCATGAGGTCAATTTCATTAGGTCATGAGGACAACTTCGTGAGGTTCATGAGTTTATTAGGTCAACTTCATGAGGTTTTGTCTCGAAAACCATTTAATTTGCAGGACAGCCCTTATCTTTTAATGTATAACCATGTGGCATTGGATGTAAAACTTTACTAACAAATCGGAATATTGTGTTCTTAAACTCATCAATGATGCAGGAAGTTCCAGGCACGATAGCAAGAAGTCAACGTACATGTATCAAACGGCAAATGAGCGAAAGGAATAAACATTGTTTGAGATATATCTGTACTTTTTCCAATATTTTCTCCAGTAAGTATACCCTCAGATTGGTGACAGTACATGTAGCGTTGTCGTTCGACGTGATCGCGAATGAACCTTTAGAGTACTTTTTGTGAGGGGACAATCGGTGGCCCAGGGTGGCAACTTGGATGATGAGAGTTTGAAGTACGTCGCTTTGTAATTTTAAATTGTGTGTACATAATGACATCAATTCTGTTACTTAATGAAATCGGAAATAAGTCCAACCATTTAGGATCTTGCGATAGATAGAATGAAATCTCATGACAACAAATTTCTTCACGCTTAGTTGACCTGTGGAAATTGTTTTTCGAGTTAATCCTTTAGCGGGCAGGGTTTTTTACCAGATGAAAATAAAATTGTCTGATGACATGCAAAATATAATCCCTAACTAGATATTTGCCTGATAATAGGTTTACATGCTTATTTGCATGAAGACGATATCATTAAATTGCATAAATATACTGCATATATTTATAATACATTAAATAAAAACACGGATTTCTCATAGCTTATTTGTCTGATTTCGTATGTTTTGCTTTCTGGAACGACGCAATCTACAGCAGATTTACATTATAATGTGTTTCGTTCAGAAATCAGTGGCTTAATGTTTTAGATGTATAATCTCCAAGAGCAGTGCCTTCAGCAGTGTGAGGGCATTATTCTAGGAGAATGTCATGATACCAGGTTACTAGTTCAGTGCCCTCGGGAGGATGAGGGCACTCTTCTGTGATACAATAGTCGCGGGAGAGACTTTAATGATAGTCTCTGTAGACATTGCTGTATTGTTAGATTGGGTAAGAATGCATAGTTTAGCATCAAATAATGACCACAATTCCTGGTATTTGTCTTGTATGCAGCCTACGCACCCTGGAGTTGCTACATTTGAAATTTGTCTAGTTCTCTGCCGTACTGTTGTTGAGGGCATTGAACTGCGGACCCTGCTATTTAACTAGCTTTATAAATCGAACAGTGCCCACGCCCAGCTGATGGCTATGCTGTAGGAGCTTATCTATAAATGCCACAGGTGTGTTTAAAATGTGCGGCTTTTCGATAAAAACTGCGGCTTCCCTACTCCAACGGACAGATGGCACACGCTCTGCCGCATGTTAGATTTCGCAGAAACTGTACTACAAAGTAATTTATAACAAGACTTTGTAGTTACTATGACTCGACAAGCCTCAAGTCATCTGTTCGTTTATGTTACACTTTGGCAGCGGATGGGTATAATTTTTTTATGCATTTTTCCGCTAGGAAAATGTCAGATCAGTTCAGAATAGGTTCAGGACATTCGACACAGTATTTATATGGGGGAAAATACTGTGTCCTCTCTCGTGACTGAAATGCTGTAAACACGATTTAATGATAGTAAAAGGGTAAAGATCCGTGACGATTCAGGGTATTTGATATTATCCCAAATGCACATATAAAGCTTTTGAATGTTTGACCGCAAAATGGCATCAATGCCTGTTGCGTTTAAGCGAGTATCAACATTTTTATCGTTTTAAACGCTAACCAGAAAATGACACGGAGTAGCCTCATTCGTGTTACGACAGTTATCATATATCATTGACGTTCGTATGCGCTCTGTGCTGAACACCTACTGGTATATTTTTATGGGTTTTATCTGTTGCGCCTGATGAGGATCTCTGATAGAGATTGAAAATTTGGGCTTTTAGTATGTATTTCAAAATTTTATTGCGGCTTCTAATTTATCAATTACCAAACTTGTGAGTGAGTTAACCTAATTTTATATATAATATATGTTAAAAACTTGTTTGCATCATAACTTGATAACTAGAGCCCCTATCAGCATGGTGTTAAATGTTCCAAACCGTCATAGAGCATCAATGAGAGCAAATTCGTTGGTCCCACCAGCTCGTAGGCCTTGACGCCATCTTGCGGTCAGACATGCAGAAGTTTTACAGAGCTTCTGCATGTGAGATGGCATCAACGTCTATCAAGCTGGTGGCTGCCGATTAATTGAATTACATCGGTGCTTTATGAAAATTTGTTCATTAAAACGAGTCATACCATCTCTAATTGTTTGAATCATTGCTTAAAAGATGTTACCGAGAAACTATTTTCGTGATACAACTATTATTGGGAATTTAATAATTTTGGACTATATGTTAACTAGCGCTGCTAGCAGCAATGCCATATGTAGCTTGTTTGTTGTCATGTCGTATGTATTATTAAATTTTAAAACATATTCTGGCATCTCATAGATTATCAATGAACGCAATTTTATTGGTGCCCAATACCTTGACAGTTATTGATGCCATCTGGAAGTCAGAAATGCAAGTGCCCTGGACCAACTGCGGATTTGAGTCATAAATTTTTTGTAGTCCAGATACAGTGAAAATCAATATGAGATAGAGAGTGTACCAGCTCTTCGTGTGAGTTTGGAAGCCGCAGCTATTTGAAAGCTGGCGCATCTCAGAAGTCCTTATGTGAAGCTGTTCATGTTTTATCATGACGTCGTGTTTCTCATATCCCTTACGCCCAAAGTAACTTGATACGGATATAATCGATTAAGTTTAGGTCTCAAGACATACTAGTGGATAGTTATTTAAATCAGTTCATAGAAAAAAATATTACCTACCAGAACCGTGGAGGAATTATTGAGTAACAAATGCACTTAGATATAGGAGCATTCTATATGACTTCGCAAAGCTTGGAACAGCTTTTGCTGCAAATTAAAATATTTTTTTGTAGTCTAGAAAGAGCAAAATACATCCCGAGACAGCTTGCATCACTTCCCGTAAGTGTTTTAAAGCTACCGCTATTTGAAAAGATGGTTAATCTCAAACGCCCTATATTAACTTGACGATTCCTGGATTACCTAAAATGATTTGTTATAGATTTTGGAGACAAAAGAATATAAATAGGTGATTCCATTAAAAGGTCTATGCATCGTCGATAGTATTTTGATATCATCTAAAATACCTACTACAGTCGGAGGAAAACCAACGCTTTACTGAAAGAAAGAAGTCGCTTTTCAGTATTCTTAACATGAAGAGAATAAGAATAGAGTTGCGGTGAGAAGATGTTGATATTGTGAACGGGCTTGAGTGTGATTGATGTTTGGTAAGAATTGCTAGTAGACGAGTATAGAATGATGGTTGTGGAAACCGTGAAATAAAAGTATGTGCTAGTGGTGTGTACCAGTCTTGATTTTGCGGGAGGTTCTGGGGAGATTTACGGCGAAAATTTTCAAATAAATAAATAAAAATCAGATTATCACTATCTACAAGAGTTTTTTTTCTGCCCTTGCACTGCATCAAATATTTTTTGCTATTCTTTTCCTGGATTGCATGATTGACGGCAGCAGTGGGGTCTTCTGGCAGCAGGAGTGTTTTGTTATTATTGGCTCAGATCTTACTCTTGATAACCAATCTTGGCTGCACCCTTCTGCAGGTAATCTAGACAGGTGTGTACAAACAGTGTATGATTTTAAGCTGTTAGATACTAAACTTTCTTTGTAACCATGGCAATACGGTGAGGCAGTTGGTCTGTTGGATACCATGGGGTTGTCAACACATAGTTAGAAATGTGTACTTTTGCCCTAAGGGTTAGAAATATGTACTCTAGAATAATATGTATGTTTGCCCCGAAGGTTAAAAACACTTACAGTTTGCCCCGCAGGTTAGGAACTGTTGCCTCTAAGTTATGTTAGGTTGGGTTGGAAGTTCCCAACAATATTCTTGCTCAATTTGCACAGCATTCAAATAGGACCTATATCCAGCTGCATCAGCCTGCATGCAATATAACTCAACTTGTTGTCATGGAGCCACTATTCCACACCCCACAGTATCAAAAAGCACCAGGGTCGGCACTGCTATATGCATTTTGATTGCATGCCATACTCTTTTTAATAAGAAAAAAGAGGAGATTGTCTACTTGAAGCTGAAATTTTAGGGCTATGATAGTTGAAGAAAAAAGTATTAGGGATATGTCAATGGTGGTTGAATTGAGAAAGAAATATATAGAGAGAAGAGGAGCCAGGAGGCTAGGAGCGGTCAATGTACGCTATCGTTCCTCCATGGATCCATTTATTAGGTTACATCATGTGATGAATGCTTTACTTATGCTTAGCTATAATAGTAAGATGAGGCTGCAATTCAAACATAAATCTATTCACATTGTCATATGTTTTGATGCCTGTCTGCAAAGGGTGCATGAAGCGCCCCCAAGATTGACTGGTATGCTATTGAAGGCCTGCCAAATTCACAGCCTAGGCGCCGCCAAGTTTTCGGTCTAACGCCAAGGTGCCGCCGGTGCTCCAGACTGGAAATGTCCGATGCAGATCAGAGTTACTCTGAATAGTGATCCATGCAGAGTTATGGAAAATTAATTAAGCTTGGAGCTGCATATAATTAACAGCTCACACTGCAGAGTTCCGTATAGACGCATTAACTCTGCGGGGGGGGAGGGGATGTATATGCGTAGTTGTGGAGCAGCACACACCCTCTCACCTACGCTGCAGTCAAGAAACTGAACCATACACACGCGCACAAAACTGTGCAAATTTTCCATGAGCATATTTTTTGCGCCCGAGATTTCAGAAAGTACTTAATAACCCAAAAAGCAGCAAATAAAGTACAAACACTGTGAATATTGAGAACAATACACACAGATAAGGTCATCAAGTTTTAACAAATCATGATTTATCTTTGAAAATATCATGTGCTCATACATACGTAATAGACTTATCTTGTTCAATACATCTAATATCCAGTGAATGATTCTATCCAACATAAAATTACTGCTGATTGTAGTACAAAAAAATTTGATGAATGCATTGCAAGAAGAAAACTGTCTGTGAAATGTTCTTGGTGATAAACACTTGCTAAAGGTACTAGACCATATTGCAGCTAATAGGTGACCAACTAGCTAAACATGCAGCAAACCTACCTCCTAGCATGGAACTGCTTAATTTAAATGACACGGGGCATTTATTTAGTGACAAGCAGTACAGTTGAAGCAAATGTCCACATAGTGATCTATCTGTCAAAGTTAAATTGTTTTTTCCTACTAGAGTTAGATAAAGTCAACACAGTTCAATTCCAATAGCTAATTCTGCTTAGGCAGTGAACCACATTAGGCAATAGCTATCAGAAATCTGACAGTTCATAATTAAAATAGTCACATTGATCAAAAAAGACATATCAGGAAACTTTGAGTGAGCAAAAGTCATTTGAACACCTATATGGAAAAAGTTCATTCCTTGCGGCGGATGGTCTGGCGTTGCAGAGCATGGTGCCCTGAAATGATGTACCTTGATCAAGCGCAATGCGCCAAAATCTTGTACCAATGCTATGCTTTGTAAATTTGAACCACAGCTACTGCGGTAGAATAGTATCTCACCTTTGTATCTCACCTTTGCAGCCCCCCACAGCCCCAACAGCCCCGCCAACAGGGCACGCAGGCATGGGAGGCAGTACACCTCAGGGCGCCAGCAATCAAAATGAACGCCAGCAATCAATATCATATTGTGCACTAATAGTGCACAATATGATAGGTGAATCTGCATCATATTAGCCTGACATCTACCGATTATGCTTCAAATATTTGCCAAATCTAATGCATAACTAGCATCTGCTGTCCAGTGCTTATTTTGAAAGCGTTTTGAACCGGAAGCTAACAGCGTTGTCAATATATGTTAACCGGTAATCCCGCACCTCTACTAGGGAGGTATTTTATTAATACTTGCATGCCCCATAATTATTTTACTCCTAGCATTTGTCGAACAAACCAATAGTTTTCAAGCACAAAGAACTCTTTGCACTTGTGGTCTATTTGTTTGTTTGTCAAATACTAGGAGTAAAATAACACTTTTATGCCCCATCATTATTTTACTCCTAGTATGTGACAATCAAAGGAATAGCCTTCAAGCACAAAGAACTCTTTGCGTTTGAAGGCTATTTGTTTGTTTGTCAAATACTAGGAGTAAAACACCGTTGTGGCATATGTGTTGATAAAATATCTCCCTCGTAGGTGTACGGGACTACGGGTTGGCATATATTGACAACGCTGTTAGCTTCAGGTTCAAAACGCATTCGAAATGAGTACTAGACAGCAGATGCATTACTGCTATGATGATGCAATCACCTTGGCTTCACTTGCAGCATTCACCACAGATGCTCAAGTTCTGTGAACTTGAGGGCAAAACCCCAGCATCTTTACAGTTATATGAAATGACTGAGAAATTTATACAAAATTAAGTTGGAGCTCTCTTAAATACAATTTGCACATCTGATACCACACAATTACACACAACTCCAGATAAACATGCCCAATGTTCTATAGACAACTAACCTACTCCCTGATCATGCTCCGAAACAGGCTCCGGTGCAAACGTCAGGGCCAGCAAACGGCACTTAGCTTCAAGAAGGCAGCGTCAAAACCTGAACCGCGCAGCAGGGATGATCACACCCAGGCAATTAAATGAGTGGGCTGGGAGGCACGTGTGTAATCTGTCTATTGGCATGCATGAATATTTTATATGAAAAAACATTAAATTAAGGCAGAAAAATGGGATGCAAGAATTATTGATTATAAACAAAATCAAAGGATTTACCAGGAAATATGTCACTTGAAACGTGGTTACCGACCGGATAAACAAGGAATTTAGGAAAAAATGGAAACATTATGAGTGTTGCAATTTTAAAAGAATCTAAGTAGTGGAAGCCACACTACTACATGGAGGGTGCAGGAAGTTGCTCCATTCGATGCGGGAAATTACCCATAATTGAGGGTCATCGCTTCCCGCTCAGTTTTTTGTAAATAACTTCTTTTTGGTCAATGATAGAATGTTGAAACTTACGGTGCTTCATGATCATTATATGAATTTTCTTGGGAGCATCCTTTTTGATTTATTTCAAAGTATGAGCAAAATGCGTGGAGACACCCTGGTTGACGCCATAGAAGAAAAAAAAAGCCTGCGTGATCTAGACGTACTAATGCAAAACAATGCTTCTTTCCATGAACAAATTGCAAAGGTTGAGGCCAGTGGCAGAAGACTGTGTTCTTGGGCTATGAGTACCTTTCTGGCTAGAGATAAAAGGTCAATGTTGACTCTTTGGAAACAACTAATCCAACCAGTCATTGACTATTGCTCCCCTCTCTGGATCCCACATGAGCAGAAAAATTTGAATGCGAAGAAGTTTCACCTCTTATATTAGGGAGGTAGAGGAAATGGACTATTATGAGAGATTGAAGGCCTTGAGGCTATACTCTATCCAAAGACGTTTTGAAACTAGGCAAGAATTGGCAAGATGTGTTGCTTCAAAGTGCCAAAACTGATGGGGGGCAAAGCTATGCAAACAGTTGCATTCAACAGCTTCACGTGCCGGTCACCCCCGTTATTCAACCGAATGCCATTGGAAATACGTGAGATCAAACAGGGCCACAACTGTCAGCTACAGCAAATGTTTTGAGGTTCAAGCGCCGACTGGATAAATATATACCTCAGCTGTGTTCCAGATCGACCACAAATTAATGGACACCCTCACTGTGGGGACAACTCCCTGCTTAACTGCAACGCCAAGCCGGGATCTGACTGGCCAATGTGGCTACAACATGCAAATGCAGGTGCTGCAGCACAAGTGGAGAGTGCCACACAGATGTGGGCTAGGTGGCAGCCATGCTGTGACCTGCTGTGAACAGCAAAGAAGCTCCTAGTATCCAAGTATTCATAACCCGCGGGGCAAATTTATATTTTGAATAAGCCAACCTGTTGTTCACATTTCTGTCTTGAACCCTTCTCACCTTTGTATCTCACCTTTGCAGCCCGACATAGCCCCAACAGCCCTGCCAACAGAGCATGCAGGCATTGGAGGCAGTACACCTCAACCTCAGCCCAAGAATACCATAGCATTTTGAGGTGAAATAAGAATTTGTTTGATTGCTTTGGCAGTGGCTTTATCACTTAAACAGACCTACCTATACTGTCCCATTTGCAGCTACCCAATGTATTAAGCTGTAAATCTGAATTAAGGATTCACACCAATTACTATACAAAAGATTTCAATGTCTGATTGCAACACCTTGTGTCATCAGGAAATAGTTCATCCCTACTTATTCATTAGCATTAATCGGGGTGACTCTCTGCATTTTCTGCATATTTTAGAATAACTCAAAAAGTGTGCGGTCAAGAAACTTTGTATTTATAGTGTGTAGAGCCACTATTATGACCATGGAGCACCGTAAGTTTCAATATTCTATCGTCAACCAATAAATAACGTATTGTGAGCTATGACCCCTAATCGGGGGTGATTCCTTGCACTGAACGGGGTGATTCCCCGCACCCCCCATATTGCAATAATTGAAATGCAAATTAAAAGTTTGAGAGTAGCTACCTATAAGAAGAGCATGCCTATATGATTATAAATCAGTTGCTTGAAATAAAATGTTAGGTACAATATTACAACTGACAGGTCTTTTTGATGCTTGCTTTTTGCTTCAGTCATACCTGATTGTCAAAGGGATTTATTTTTCAATTTCACCTTGGAAAATGAAGCTTTCTTTCAATAAATGGAAAAACTAACTTCACTGGAAGTCACTTCTCCACATCCTGAACTAATTATGCCCCTAAAGTTATGGTAAATGAGTGAATATTACAAGAAAACAATCTCTTCAATAATACAATGGAACAAGTAGAAAATATATTATGTCAATTCTATAGCAAACTGATTGCATCAACATTTACAAGGCATGCTAGGTAAGGTATTCTTTTCTTGATATGAAAATAGGATTGAAAAAGATATTTCCTGGGTGTTGAACATAAGCCAACACGGAGGCCTAGACTTGACACCATGTGTTGTAAACATCGGGTCATTATAAAATTAGTTACGCATTCTGAAATTAGCTGTGGTGTCATCATTTTGGGTCATTCATTTTCAGATGTCATTATATGTGTAAAGAATTGCATCTAATTACTTTTAATTTAAGAAAAACAAAGCTGTTTACTAACAAAATAGGTGTGGGGAATCACCCCGATTGTTTTTTCACCTAAGGTGATTCCCTGCGATTGTGTAT
The DNA here is from genome assembly GCA_016164225.1 of Gammarus roeselii. Lineage (NCBI taxonomy): Eukaryota > Metazoa > Arthropoda > Malacostraca > Amphipoda > Gammaridae > Gammarus > Gammarus roeselii. Next base: position 15,280 of record SDVV010006119.1, read on the forward strand.
TTGTATATATCTGCAAAAGTTAACATCTTTTTCCAAAATCCTTCATACGCAACATACTACAACGTTTTCAGAGTATCGCCACCAAATTTGGCCTTGATCCAATGGAAACTCTAGCCACAACATCAAAGTTTACTGAACAGTGATTTTTCAAAACCAAAATTATCAGCGTTCCTGGTTGTGCTGGTAAGTTTGTGGTGGGATTTGTCATGCTGCTTGTTTTCTGGTTGTTTTTTATGTAGCTATAGATATGTGTATATGTATATATTTGCTTTCATAGTTTTATGCTGGGTTGTATTTGTGCTAGGGGTTTTCATGCGAGTGGCTTTGGGTTTGTTTTCTGAACGCCAATAGTGCGCATCCCTTCCAGCATCTTCCCGTTGTTGTTCTGCGGCGTCTTGGTAGGTGCTGGCGTGCATGGCTGCTTTGGCCTCTCTTGACTTGGTGCACCTGATGACTGGGTATGCTGAGCCCTAAGGGGGGGGGGGCTGCAAATGGACCTGAAAAACAAACTTTACTGTGGCAATTTTCCATGAATTTTGTGTGCTTATCAAATTTCTTGAAGTAGCTGATACTTGTTAACAAAGACCTGCTCATGCAAGTCCCGTAGTCAAATAGTGACATATCCTACGTTTTGGTTTCTGGAAGGAGGGTGTCGGGAGTAGTGATGGAAAAATAACATTTTTTTTAATAGTTATTTTTTGCATTTTTTTTTTTTTTCCTGATGTTCTGCTTTTTGTCTAGATGAGTGTCTGACCTATAATATTTTTTTATTATTATAGTTAGACTCGACCGGGTGACTCCCCGCATTTGCGCATACTTTGAAATTACTCAAAAAGTACGCGGACAAGAAACTTCGTATTTATGGTGTGTATAGCTACTATTATGACCATGGAGCACCATAAGTTTCAATATTCCCCGCACCAAATGGGGTGACTCCCCGCACCCCCCATATATCAATAATTGAAATGCAAATTGAAAGTTTGAGAGTACCAATAGATAGAGCCTGCTTATATTGGTTCATATCAGTTGCTTAAAATAAAATTTTACGTTAAATATTACGTCTGTGAGAGGTGTTTCTTTGTCTTTTGCTGCCGTCATACCCGACTGTCGAAGGATTTTTTTTCCAATTTTGCCGCAGGAAACAAAGTTTTTCTTCAATACGTGCAATCTAACTTTACTGGAAGTCATTTCTCCACATCCTAAACTAATTATGACCCTAAAGTATCAGTATATGAGCAAATATTACAAAAAAAATGATCTTTTTAATATTACGATAAAACATATAAAAAAATTATTTGTCAATTCTATAGCAAACTTATTGCATTAACATGAATACAAGTCATGCTAGGTAAGGGATTGTTGTCTCGATATGAAAATGTGATGGAAAAATTTGTTCCTGAGCATTAAACATAAGTTAACACTTAGGCCTAGACATGTCACCATGTGTTAAAAAAATCGAGACATTATAAAATAAGTTACGCATATTGAAATTAGCTGTGGTGTCATTATTGTGGGTCATTTACTTCCAAATGTCATCATATGTGTGTAGAATTGCATTTGATCACTTTTAATTGAAGTAAAACGAAAATATTAATAACAAAATAGGTGCGGGGAGTCGCCCCCGATTTTTTTTTCACCCGGGGTGAGTCCCCGCAGTTGTATATTTGTATATATATCTACAAAAGTTGATTTTTTTATCCAAAATCCTTCTTACGCAACAAACTACACCATATTTCGAGTATCACCACCAAATTTGGCCCTAATCCAATGGAAACTCTAGCCACAGCATCAAAGTTTGCGGAACATCAATTTTTCCAAACATTTTTTGGGGACCTGAAAAACACATCTTCACTTAGACGATTTTTCATAAATTTTGTGCGCATATCAAATATCTATAAGTAGCTGATACTTACTCACAAAGACCTGCTCTTTCAAGCCCCGTAATCAAACGGGGACATTTCCGACGTCTTGATGCCCAAAAGGGGGGTGAGAGCAGTCACCCCGCGTTGCCGACTGCGGGGAGTCACTGCGGTCGACTCTATATATGGATAACAATTAGCTACTTTCTCTAAATGTGGATTATATACTTTGGAGGAAATAAAATATTGATTGAAACTGAAAACAATGTACTTATTTATGAAGTCAAAGACAAACAAACAATTCCAGAAAATATTTGTTTCTCATGTCAATTGCAACTCTGGGCCCAATCCATAGTACAGAGGCGATAGTAGCCTCAACCTGGGGCTATGTCACAACACAATCACAAAATTATTTGTCATTTGACCAATTTGACAACTCTGTATCAGATAAAAAACTCTGTATCAGAGAAAAAACTTCATTGACACCTCTGCAGGCTCTGAATCTGACTGTTCTGACAACTCTACATTTGAGCAATCTGGCAGATCTGTGTCTGAAGATGACCTTGCTGCTAGTATTGTAGATGAATAACTTATTCTGCCTGCCAGAGCTCCAGTAGCAACAGCAGAAGTCAAATGATGTTCACACAGATCCGCATGATCACTCAGCGCAAGGTTGTGGGCAATGAAGACCAATTTGGCTGCCCTCTCAGTAGTTAATCAGTTACGCTTAGCTGAGTGGATCCAAGCATGACAGCTGAGAGATCTCTCCACAGCAGCACTGGAAGGTAGCAGTTCCAAAAAAGCGCTTTGCATAAGGTTCTCGTTGTACTGAGATTGACTGAACTAAGCATGATTTCAAAACTGACAGTCGAGATCAAGAAAGGTAGCTAGTGACTCCAAAGAATTTTGATCATTTCTGCCAAACCTTCCTCTTGAAATCTTGCACTCATCCCAGGCATTTGCTCTCCTTACTTTCAACCCGTGGGGAGGCCTCACAGACAATGAAACTCTAGGCGAGTCTCCAGCAAGAGGCACAAGAGGCACTCCTCAGTATAGTGAGGAACACACTGTATGCCTCACAAACACCCAGGTAATCAAATTCAAGAGGCCAATCAATTCTCAATAATGCTTTGGAAATAGCCCTGTATTTACCCCGGTGCCAAGAATACTTCTTCCAAGCTTAGTGTCTTGCACCATCAGCCTCTAATGTTATGGAAATCCTAGGGGTAGAACCAGCCCTCTATGAAAAATATAATGAGCATTCAACTATATGCTGTTCACCTTAGAACAACCTGCAACATATGGTAGGAAACATTTAGTGGTTGTTGAACTAGTACACTGCATTGTGTTCTGTAGGGCTGATTTTTGTGGGGTAAACTGTAAAAGAATCTTCATCCATGACATCAAGAGGAGGTTCTTTGGAGCACGATGTGTTCAGTTGTGGAACAGCCTCCCGAGTTCTGTGGTGGAGTCAGATTCTCTGGCTGCATTCAAGAGGTTGCTTGCGGAGTTTTTGGGTGATACTCTGTTTGAGTTTGTTTAG
>SDVV010006120.1:0-18679 GCA_016164225.1 Gammarus roeselii
TGGGTCTGCTCAAAATGGTGTCGTTTTCTGTTAATACGTTTTGTTACAGAGATGCTGAGTGTTGTGCACGTAACGCTGTAGTGAAGTTATACTGTGTATTGTGGATGTTTTTTGGCTATGCAGCGTAGCTGTGTCTTGTTTACATGACTTCTGTTATATATTTTATTGTGTTCATTGTATTGTTCCTAATACAGATAATGTATGCGCCATGTGTACGTAATGTCATACAGAAATGCCAAAAGTGTGTTGTACAGCAGTGGCGGTGCACTGTGTTAGAGTATATGTATTCATTACCGAGAAGTGTTTTTCAGTTTCCAAATTATTTCGTTCGATGTCTTTTCTGTTATCTTTGCTGTGCAATGTATTTTTACTGTGTGTTCTTGGCCTAGATACGACTGAACGTTGCCACTGTTTCTGTTGTGTTTGTGTAGCTCTTTCCAACTAAGCTCTCACCCAAGAATACTCTGACTGGTCTTATGGTTCTTTCATATACCTGAGACTGCAATGCGAAAAAACTGAGCACAGTCATATGACCAACATATTGACAATCCAACTTTACGGTCTTTTAATGAATATTTGTAGCCCAAGGACAATCTAAAAGACGTATCTTACGTTCGGCTTGAGGAAGAGTCTATCTTTTCTTGGCTTCAAAAACGTTCTGGCATTAGGACCTGTAATATTGAATAATAATGACCAGGTCAAATACTTTCAGGGTGGCGCTTCCTGGCTCCAACTGGAAGAACCTTCTCTATCCAATTATGACACTGATTATTGAATTAATGAGAAATGTGGTCATGATTCCATAGATCGATTTGAACATCAGATATTCTATTATATGCCTTGATTTGATTTTTGATAGGCAGTTGAAAACAATTCGTTATTGACAGAGAGATTGATTCGATCTAAATCAATATTCGCATATACACACCCAGAACATGTTGTTTTGAACCTAATCTCGTTATATATGCTGGTCGTCGGTCCACGATTTGAATTCCATCGCGCCTTTTCGCAAATTTTATTCCAAATTCCAATTCATTACAAATTTTTGTTCAAATTCCAGAACAAAATTCGTACTCCATTTCAAATTCCATTTCAAATTCCATTTCAAATACATTTCAAATTCCATTTCAAATTCCATTTCAAATTCCATTTCAAATTCCATTTCAAATTCCATTTCAAATTCCATTTCAAATTCCATTTCAAATTCCATATCAAATTCCATATCAAATTCCATTTCAAATTCCATTTCAAATTCCATTTCAAATTCCATTTCAAATTCCATTTCAAATTCCATTTCAAATTCCACTTCAAATTCCACTTCAAATTCCACTTCAAATTCCACTTCAAATTCCACTTCAAATTCCATTTCAAATTCCATTTCAAATTCCATTTCAAATTCCATTTCAAATTCCATTTCAAATTCCATTTCAATTCCATTCAAATTCCATTCAAATTCCATTTCAAATTCCATTTCAAATTCCATTTCAAATTCCATTTCAAATTCCATTCCAAATTCCAGTCAAAATTCCATTCCAAATTCCATTCCAAAATGCATTTTAAATTTCATTCCAAATTCCATTCCCATTTCCATTCCAAATTCCATTCATAATTATATTCAAAATACCATTCCAAATACCATTCCAAATTTCATTCACAATTTCATTCCAAATTCCATTCCAAACTCCATTCGTAATTCCATTCCAAATTCCATTCTAAATTCCATTCCAAATTCCATTCCAAATTCCATTCCAAATTCCATTCCAAATTCCATTCATAATTCCATTCCAAATTCCATTCTAAATTCCATTCCAAATTCCATTCCAAATTCCATTCCAAATTCCATTCCAAATTCAATTCTAAATTCCATTTATATTTCCCTTCCAAATTCCATCTTCCATTTCAAATTCCATTCCAATTTCCAATCCGAATTCCATTTCGAATACCATTTCAAATTTCAATCCAAATTTCATTTTAAAATCCATTCCAAATTTCATTTCAAATTCCAATCCAACTTCCGTTCCAAATTCCATTCCAAATTCCATTCCAAATTCCATTCCAAATTCCATTCCAAATTCCATTCCAAATTCCATTCCAAATTCCATTCCAAATTCCATACCAAATTCCATACCAAATTCCATTCCAAATTCCATTCCAAATTCCATTCCAAATTCCATTCCAAATTCCATTCCAAACTCCATTCCAAACTCCATTCCAAATTCCATTCATAATTCCATTCATAATTCCATTCCAAATTCCATTCCTAATTCCATTCCAAATTCCATTCCAAATTCCATTCCAAATTCCATACCAAATTCCATTCCAAATTCCATTCCAAATTCCATTCCAAATTCCATTCCAAATTCCATTCAAAATTCCATTCAAAATTCCATTCCAAATTCCTTTCCATGTTACATTTCAACTCCATTTCAATTTAAATTCAAAATTTCATTCCAAATTTCCTTCCAATTCAATCCCAAATTCCAATCAGATTCCATTTCAAATTCCATTACAAATACTATTAATTTTTTCGTATTGCATATTGCATGTTAAGTTTCACTCATTAATGACTTGTCACTAATATTTTGATTGTACATTGATTTCATCTAACAGCTAACCATGTCTTAAACCGAATGATAAAGACAATTATTTACCTATCGTCCATCCATGTCATGAGGAGTTTCATCAATTTCTTCGTTGATATTTTATCCACTTTCTGGAGCCCGATCTCTAGAGACTTCCGCGCAGTAAACTGCGCTGTGACACAACCCCCATTACAACATAAATAAAAATTCCTCAACCCACAGGTGGTTCCACCGGTTCAAGATCTTCGTCGGTGGACAAGCTCCCGGGGATTGGTTCGGACCACAAGCGTTTTGTAGGATCTCGGTCCTGGGGTGGGTCCTCGTCCCAGGTAGTTGGTCCTCCAGCATCTCACCAGCAAATCTCCACCACCCCCGCTACGGCGAATGTGGATTTTTCACGGATTTTTGCTGCCTCGTGTGCCTCTTTCTTCATCAGCGAAGGCGACCGAAGCACCTTCGCCTCTTCCTTTAACGATTTCTTGACTCTAATGAGCATCAAGCGCATAACGTTTCCGAGAAAGCACCTGTTGGGTGAACCCTTACAAAAACCCGATGGTGTCTTAAACGAGAATCTCGAGCACTTCTTTAAAACCTCATCGATAGCGTCATCGTTAAGGAAAAAGACTCCGGATGACGATTCTGGCCACTCGAACCCGGCAACAAGCCCCACTGAAACCCGTAAGTCGCCAACCGGTAACTCCACCGCACCTCCTTCCCCTTCACCTCCCCCTTCCCAATCATCCCCCGCTTCTACTCCTCCTCCCCACCTTCGAGCCTCCTCACCTGACCAAATCGAGTCTTCGTTCTTCCCTACTCAAGACGATTCGAACTGACGGGCTCCGCCTCGCTCAGCCTCAAACTAGCTCCGAACCTGCTAGCCACGAGGTGCGAACACGGGGAAACCGAGTCACACTCATTGTTGAGACGATACAGTTTCTAGATTCATTCCCAAAGTATCATGTCCAAAACTTCCCAGCAAATTTCGGACAAAGTAATGAAATGATGATCTAGATATTGTTTTCTTCTCTGCATTGAACACTGTTCAAACTCCGCAATGTGTCTATTAGGGACACTTTAGCATACTCCACTCTGTTTATGCTATTCTTATCAGCTTTTGAGTAATTATTTTCGAAGAGATATCTCTCAATATGAGCACGTTACTCAGATATGCCTCTCCCACTCAAAGGGTCACTCTGCTCATCTCTGACTTTGTCAACTAAATTTCACTCTCCACTTCAATCCGTACACAGGTTTTATGCATCACTCTACTGATAGATTAACCACTTTCTAGTCATGAAATTTGTCATTAGCATTCTTAAGTAGCGATGACGTAGCTTTGGTTTGCAGGTGAAAAGATTTGTTGGTGATCATTGAAGATTATACTTCTTTGAAGATGTAAAATAACATTACGAAAATTCTCCAAACTAAATTTGTATATAACAATGAATTATTTTTTACTCCATTGTGCTAGTTACGCCAACACATATTCTTCAGAAAATATTTGTATGAATAATCGTCCATGTACAAAATCTGCAAAATATTTTCCTTCAAAGGAAAATTATTTCTCTCGGTTGGCAAGGTTGACTCGTTGGACATCGACAACTAGAACTTTTGCCACGTAAGTCAGAAGGTGCACGACGCGTCTGAACACGTGTTCCAGCAGATGGATTTATGCATTGGATTTATTTGCAGTTATTCAACAATTGCGATGATCCTCTCCACCAAAGTTCCACTGTTCATCAACCCTCACAATCAGATCAGTTGAAAGCACGTTATGCATTTTATGAAGTGTTGTTCGGCATGTTGTGACCTCAGCGAAGCACAGTTTCCAACAATATACCAGCAAAATTATTCCATAATTTTCAAGGAAATTTTTTTTTTTATTGCATTAGAAATTATTCCTTAAGAAAAATCATATATTTACAAAATTAGTCATTAATCATAGGAACACATCACTGGACGCGATCGCCGTTGTTTTTTGTTTTCAGGCGAGCAATCAAAACTGCACAGTTCTTAAATTCCTCAATGACAGCTCGTGTGTTTCCCTCACTCCCGAACGCACCTCACTTCACTTGCGTTAAAATAGTGTTCTAATCATGTAGAATGCATATGCATATCTTCAACATTGCATTTTGACCTCAATCCTTTTATGAACAAGTTTTTCAATATTTCACAGAAAAATGCAAGTTGTTTTGAAATGTTTCTGTTTGTTTACAATTTTTTCCGCTAGAGCCAGCTGTCATTTGACACATTGTTCTAAAATGCCCTAACCCTGTTGCATTTTGGTGTTCCTACATTATCGATACCTCAACTTTTGTTGCTTTACAAGCTTGGGTAAGGAAAATTTGTAGTCATACCCGACATAAGCGTAAACACCTGCAACAAAATGGTGTTAAAAACAGATGAGTGCGCTTCCATGAGCGGCACCAGCATTCAGTTGTTCAGACGCCAGAACAATGAAAAGTACGTGCGAGCGATCTGAAGGCAGCAAAGAAATTATTTAAGCCAGAATACGATGTTATTTCTACCTGAATTGCTCATGTCCAGCAATCTTTCATATCCGTTGCCGCGTGATTAATCCTTGTATGCTGGACTCACTTGACACTCCAGTGAGCAGCACTACGAGTCAACTCCTCGTGCTCACGGTCATTAGGCCTACTTATTTCAGCTGTTCTATTGTATGTCTCTACGATAGGTTCATAATTGTTAGTTGTAATGGGCCACCATCATGTACAATCATCACTGCTGCCGTCATAATGCATCCTTGGGGAATTGTGTGCCCCAAAAAATAGGACTATTTGGAGGGGGGAACTCGTTTATGAATTCTCCCTATTATGAAAATTTGAAGGGTAAACTCGCTATCGATTCTCCCTATTATGAATATTGGGAGGGTAAACTCGTTATAAATTATCCCTATTATGAATATTTGGAGGGTAAACTAGTTTATGAATTCTCCCTTTTATGAATATTTGAAGGGTAAACTCGCTATCGATTCTCCCTATTATGAATATTTGGAGGGTAAACTAGTTTATGAATTTTCCCTTTTAGGGTCACAAATGCACAATTTCAAACGGACAATAATCGGAAATTCTGTCGCCTATTCGTTTCCAGTTATTACCTGTATTATGTATAATGACCTATCATCATTGATAGCAAAATATATCGTCATAAATTGATATGATAATGGCCGTTACAAATTTTTTCCATATAAACGAATGCATAGAAAAAACGAAAAAATCAACCTTGTTTGTAGTTTTGATTTCATTTATTCATATCGTCATGACAAACGAGAAAATTGAATTTGTGCGTTCAGAAACGCAAACATTTTAAAAATGTCCAACCATTTTTGAATATTTATAAGTTCAAGTCAATCTTAATGATACCAACTTTTAGATTAAAAAACTATGCAATCCAGTTAATGTTAGAAATAATTAGATTTTATTCTCCACACGTTTTATAAAGATATAATTTAAAAGACTTTGTTCCCATTAAAGCCAATGCACACGATGGTCAAAGGCTCGAAGGCCTTGGATGCTTTGCGCAAGGGTCTTGCGTTTTAAACAGATGACCTGTAGCTTAAAAACAAACCATTTAGTTTGTTGCTTTTGTCATGATATTTCCACATCCGTTGCGTTGTCATCATTTTCACATATATACTTTCCTACTGATTTAGTGCTGGAGATTGGGACACAGACGTTCTAGTGCTAGAGAACAAGGACACGGATGTCCTAGCGCTCGAGACTAGGACGTCGGCCAAGTCTCCAGCTCCAATCTTGCAGAATCGGGCATACGTCGATCTTTTAAACGAGGCATTCGTAGCAAGGAACAAAGCGCAAGCAGCAGTGGCTACAAGACTCGAGTAGCTCACCAGCGAGTGCATGGCTGGTACTTAGCTTGTCAATGCTCCTCTGACCCGGAAGGGAATAAAGTCGCAGTCCTAATTGGTCGATGCATTGTCTCTGAAATCACAGCGCTGCTCGAAATGATTCTGACTACATAACTGTTTCGGTAGGAATGCCATCAAATGAACGATGTAGTTAACGCCGTTTTTTTCAGATATTTTTACAGCAGTGCCGAATATGGGCAGAAAGATGCCGATAAACGAGGGCAGGAGCAGCGTGACCGATAGTATCAAATTGATACCAATTACATATTCTGAATGCAAGTACACACAAATTCAAGTTATGGAAATAACAGAAGCTGTTAAGGACAAGAAAACAAGAACGGCAGATCACTTCCTTGTGTTAAAGTTTATCAATTCGTATCTCATTTGATGTGTCAAAGTTTCGCAAATAAGCGTGAAAGTTCCAATTCGACTGAGAAGAAGAGATCGTATGAAAAGTGGTCATACGGCCCACGCGTCCTCAAAAACAAGTTAAAGGAACCATAGTACTGTTTATGAGAGGTAATTTTAAATATTAACTCATAACGTTTTTAAAGCAGTGCCCGCCATAGATAAAGTTTAATGCATGGTATCTTGGCCACTCTTTGCAGGAGGCAGCGTTGTGACCTCGTCAACTTACCGCAGACTCCCAGCTATTGGCTCCTCTTCTCCGCCCCCTCGCCAAAAATCAGAGCATTTCCACGTCGCCAAGCTAGGCCTACCCTCCCTCAAACGCCCCCCTCCTCCCCTCGACGTTGTACGGGCTTTTGCAACCGCCTGCGCTGCTTTCTTTCTGACCGAGGGAGACCAGGAAGATTTTATCTATGTGTTCGCAGACTTTCTACGCACCATGACAGCCCCGATCCAGGTCGGGGCGAGGTACACCTCAAAGTACAACACCTTCAGACGCGAGAAGGAGGAAGAAGTGGCTGATCACGTGGATCAGCTTCGGCTCCCTTCTAAAAGAGTCATCAGAAATTTGCGAACCGTCCTTATTGGGGATGAAGTCGATGGTGAAAGTGGTAAGGAAAACCACGACATTCACTCTGAATTAGACAACAACTCCTTAATGCCAATAAACGCTGATTGAAACTTGATCGAATAACTGAAGTCAATCACCAAAATATCCGGAGATAATTGCCTACAAGTCGAGCAGAGTGTTTTTTACGCCCGAGAAATTACAAATGACTAATTTATCCTCGAGCCGGTTCTCGATTCTTAGTCGGTTAGCAGCGTTCCAATTGCGGAATAGCCACTTGCTGATATCGAGCTGATGCAAACCGTGTGATAATTTGACATATCTCATGACAAACGTAGACTTAATAAATTATTCCGATTATTTAGCGGCCGCTAACACTATCACAACACACTTTCGTGTTTAGATGGTGAAATTAAGCATGTATTACATCAGCATTATAGAATTCAAACCGAATCGAAGCTGTAGTTGCCATAATTGTCAAACCGTGATAGTGTATCTTAGGTCAAACAGTTTAGTGCACTTGGGAAAACGGTATCAAGATAAATCACAATGATTAGGATTCTGTTTCCAAAAGTGAAGCGAATGGTTTTAATGAAATTTGTTCTATGGCGTATTCAGACATCTTTCAAGTGATAGCACACGAATAGGTTTGGCCAGATAGGTGCTTACCTACCTAGAACAAAACTAACCAAACTATTAAGCACGAATGTTTTCATTCTTCAGGGGTACAGTGACTTGTTGGTATAAATCAAAAATCGATCGGCCCATCTACAGATTTGGTTTAAATTTGAGTACGTACGCACTTTACTGACGACGAGGAGTGAAATTACAAAAAATACTCATGCAATGGTTACCGCTGATGGCTCGCTCAGGTCGCAAAAGAACAGATCACGGAACATTGAATTTCCTGTGATGGTTTTTGGTTAGATTAAGGGGTGAAAAAATAACACATTTGGTGGAGGGAGAAATATCTGGTTGACCGACTAGTAAGGATTCACAGTTCCCCAACTGTGACAAACAATATTTTCATGGTATGACTTTAGCGGAGACTCTTTTCATCCCTATGTTTAGATCGAGTCAGAAGTGCATTTCCCTGTTGACAAGTTATTCAATTCACGGACATGTGCAACTCATTATATTTTGACTTCTACAGGAAAATAATTAATAGACCACACACAAATCAAAGCCATACTTATGGCAACCACAATTATGCCTGCAAAAATGATTTCATGTAATTTCATACCTTTTAAATTTTGCGTTCCCTCGTAGTGATATCAAGAATTCGTATTCAACAACTCTATCTATTGACCCTCAAACTCAAACATTGCCCTAAACTCATGCTTTCAGGGATCATTACAGTTTCTGACGTGAGCTGACGGTAGGTTGGAACTTCTGTGGTTCAGTGATCTATAACTTCCTATATAGAAAGCTAGAGCTGCATTGGAATAAGGTTGCTCGTATTGGTTGTCAAGGAGCCCACTTTCATACACCTTGTTCAAGAGTCTGATGTTTCAGTTTCTAAGGGGATGCTTAGTTTATGCCTCGTCTTTTTAGATAACAACCCTTTTTTTGGCCTGAGCTTGAGTTTTCACCCAAACCTCCGGAAAATGAACTTGAATGGATCGAGCAGAGGTGAATCAAGAATCTCACCCGGGGATGACCAAGCCGCGAGCTCTGATAAGTCCGGCGAAGTTAAACACAAAGATTTACAATCGTCGGAAATGATCTGCATCTGTAATAACATTCATGCATTCCTAAGCATATGGACGATATGAATAGTGAACCACGACAGCTGAGCCAAGTTGTTCGATATACAGATTCTTTGTTTTTTTTCATGCACCTATAGATCAACTTAATAAATGCATACAATCCATCAACACCTTTTATTTAACATGTTCTATTGAATAAAAAAAATTATAACATAAAAGAGATGAAATGTTGGAGATGTACGGCAGAAGTAACGCCGATGGATGGAAATTGGAATGTTGACGTGCGAATAAAAACGGCAGCAGCTGACCTAGCAGATACACGAATTCGGAGACTTCTCGGACAGGTGGAAAAAACGGATGAACAAAGATTGGTTGTATAGGTGATACATGCGGAACTGAGTGGAATAACAACTAGGGAAACCGAGATATGATTGGATGAGGGGAATTAAAAATGCCCTGGATGTCAAGGGATACGTGTGGGTTGAGCGAGAGAGTGTGCCAAGGTTAGAAGTGAGAAGGATTCTGAATGGATGAGTCTTCTCACCTTTGGTCAGCTACGGTGGGAGGGCCATGCACTATGATGCAATGAGGTAAACGAGTGGAAGATGTCAGGCCCTGGGGAGAAAACAGACCTCTGAGGTCACTCATGGTTAGGAGTCAGTGGGCGGGCTTATGACGTGACTTTTCTGAGCTTCATGGCCAGGACTGGTTCCCTAACATCAACTCCCATATAACGACATGTGGTAACAGAATGTGGACAAAAAATGCTTTCAGTCAAGCCCAACAAAGTTCTCCAACAGAAGGGACAAAGTGTTCATCAACCGCTTATGCACGGGACATACGTGGGTAACCCACGCCCACCAAATTGATGTAGATATGGGACCGGATGCGCCACTATGCCCCTGTTGCCACCAGATGGCAATCAGCGTGAAACATTTTCTGATGGATTGCAACGCACTCACAACAGTCCGAAGAGCCTTTCTGAACCTCCCGTGCAACCTACAAAGCCTACTCGCTGACCTTACCTACCGGAAAAAGCTTATCACTTTCGGAAAACATACCGGACTATACGAAGCTGTCTAAACCCTAAACATCTGAACAAGCGAGGTGGTCTTTCCACCCCGCAACGGACAGCGAAAACCATGCGTCTACGTAGATACGCGTTCATACTTTCCGTTCTCGTACGCACTAGTTTGCTTATATGCCACTGTCGAAACATGGGTTTGATTTGCGTCTAACAAGATCAATCTTTCCGTACGCGAAGGTGTGTGAACATACCTTAATCGATGATGTTCGTGCTCCATGGGGGAGCCTGTGATGACTCGCGTTGAGGCTCTAGTGGAAACGAGGCTTAAATCAAATATGAGCTTCATGGCAATGGCTTCGTGATTTTGTGAGCGCATAGGCAATAAGTGTAAAGGCAGTTCTACCAGTCCACTATCCTCGTTTATGGGGAAAGCGGATGCGTTTCTGTAAAGTTTATGCACCGCAGACCGCAAGGGAAATCAAAGCCTTGTTGGTGGGCGCGCTGGTCGTCATGTCGTCTCTTCCTGTACATGACCCCTCTTTGACATCTTTTGAACGATGTCAAACAAGTAAGGACTTTATTCTGTTTTAGTGCAACAACGAAATCAAATTTGTCGGCCCCCACCAGCACTTCAGGCATTGTTGCATTCGATCAGATTAGATTAGTACACGAGGAAACAGTAACTTGTAGATATTTATTAGAATTCATAATTGTGCATAGGGGAAAGAAATATCATTTGCATTTTATTACGAAAAAAACGTGGAGGTAGCTCTCTAAGTAGGTCTGTGTTTCTGAGTTCCTTGGTTAATGATCAAGAACAGAGGGTCTCTAAAAAATGGGTATATTTCAAATTTCATTTGATTTGAGCCTCAACGGGCGTCATCGCACGCCCCTTGGACATAGTCATTTTTTTCGCATAGAAGATATAAAATTGAAACAAAGCTCAGTCGGGGGAAAAAAAAATAGAATCATTTTACATACGTCTATTCTTTTAAATATTTGCCATATCATGTATACGCTTGAAACGTGGGTAGCTGGCGTTAGCTCACAATGGCTGTCAATTATTCAAGGCCACTCAACTCGATAGAGGAGAGTGTGTAAAAATGCTCAGTTAAAAAATTATGAAGACCTAAAAGACCTAAAAGTTAAGTTAGGTTAGATTTTTACAATAGCTGTTCTAAATTCCGCGATGCATACGTGGAAGCGCCGGGGCAATGACAGCCGAATTCGTTAGGAGACGTCAGAAGTTTCAGTAATCCGGCAATCATTGCGCCGGCTCAATAATTGCCGGCTATGAGTTAACGGAAGTAAATTTAACGAAGCTTACTGAACAGACACTGATTTCCAACGATTACGAATAAGTTAAATCCTAAACAAAGATGATATCTTCTGTAATCAACGATAGACGTGTCAGCTTTATGCATTTCCCGGGTTCGCGTATCAGGATGATTGCCGATTTTTGCCAGAGGTCAAGTGAAGAGTTCAAATATATTTTGGTACATGGGGGCACTTTCAGATTGATGTTTGATCTAAATTGTATATTGTTCAGAGCACATACCGGCTCAGGTGAAGTTTCACGAGTGTGGTGTGTGACATACTGCGGTTCGTGAACGCAGCCTCACTCATTTCTGCCGCTTCTCGCACCCTTGGGTACCACAAAGGTTTTGGATAAAAGTTTGAGGAGGAAATGGAGGGATGCAAGCGACGGCTGCACTCCAAATTTGATCGTATGAGAGTCTAATGCGATTAGTTATTTATTTATTTATTATTTGCTTCCATGTTCCACCGGAGTCCCAACGCGAAGTTAATGCAGAATCCCCCGTAGGGGGGGTCGAAGAGCGGTGAAGTAGGTGCAGCGTAGATTACGAGTAGGTTAAACTTAGATTCGGAGCAGTTTAAACGCAGTCACAGGGGGTTTGAACACAGTTGAAGTTGGTCTATCAAAGTAACATGAAGTAAATAAGACATAGGCAACAAGCAAATTTGATGCGGCTACAGAGAAAATTTGACAGATGTAAATTAAATTTAACAATTTTAAAAGAGTAACTCTAATGCGGGTACAGAGTAGGCCTCAAAGTAAGTTTGATGAAACTACAAAGATAATTTGGCAGAAAAGATTGGATCCAACTTAACAGAGTAAGTCTAACCAGGGTACAGAGTAAGCCTAGGACATACAAATCGTAATAAACAACGGATACGAAGTGAGTTTAACCAATAACAAATATGCAGAGCAGGTTCATTGCAGATGCAGTCGCTGAGGGCTTCTTCTGGTGAGCTTCTTCTTGTGGCACGACGGTCCGTTCATTTTGCACAGCTTCGTGCACGAAGTTAATATAAGTTTTCAATTAGTTCGCTGGGAGGACAGAGAGTTTGGGATCGGAGACGATTCAGACCTCGCTACTTCTGCACCGCCTCGTAGAGACCCGTGTGTTTTCCGAAAGCGATCAGTTTTTTTCCGGTGTTCCGTTTCTGTGAGCAGGCGTTGCAGGTTGCACGGGGGGCTCAAGAAGGCTCGTCGCACTGCTGCGAGTGCATCACAATCTACTAGTAAGTGTTTGATTAGGTGGTTATGAGTTATCCACGTGTGTCCTGTGCATAGACGGTTAATGAACACTTGGTCTCTCCTATTAGAAAATTCTGGTGTCCCATTCTCCCACGGATGGTTTAACTGCAAGCATCTTTTGTCCACTTTGTTGCCAAGAGTCGTTCCATCTCGATGTTATGCGTGAGTTGATGACTGGGAACCAGTCTCGGTAATGTATAGTGATGAATTGTTCCTGCTGGGTAGACATCCGTTTAGCGAGGGAATCTGCGCGTTCGTTCCCTCGTATTTCCGCGTGTCCAGAGATCCAGCAGAACTCGACCGCCTGGCTCACCTCGGACATAGTGAATAGGTCGTGTTGCATTTTCCTAAGGGCAGGGTGATCAAAGTGCAGAGTTTTCAGCTTGGTGAGAACACTCAGACTATCTGAGAATATAACACTTTTAGGGTGGCGGTCGCTTTTTGTAATGGAGATGGCCAGTTCGAGTGCGTGTAGCTCTGCTGCAGAAAATATAGAGGCCTCGTGGGGTAGGGTGGCCGAACGAGAAGTCCCCTCGCCTATGGCGGCGGCTCCCATTCCGTCCGGTGTTTTCGAGCCGTCAGTGTATATATGGCGGTGCTCAGAGTACTGTTCATTGAGTAGTCGTGAGAATTCTCGGCGGTACGTGTTGTTTGGAGTTGTTGCTTTGGGGTACGTCTGCAAATCTAGGTTGACCAGTGGTGGGCTGATCATCCACGTTGGTGTGTTGATTTGAAGAATTCGATAGGAGAAGGAAGGCTTGATTGCTTTGCGTCTGATGTTCAGCGAGGTCGGTACGTTATCCACGCGTAGAGAAAAGGGTGGGCATATGTTCTTCTCAGCCGCGAAGAGGCGTTTATGAAGAATGTTGGTGACGTCACTGAGTGCTGGGCTATTGATGTAGCTTCTTGTCTTGGAATAGTACTGTAGTGAGAGTTTGTCTCTCCGGAGCGAAAGAGGAAGCTCGTTAGCAAGTTCGTTCAGGGATTCGATGGGTGTGGAACGGAACGCACCGGTTGTGATACGCAGGGCGTTATTTACTATGATGGAGAGAGGTTCTAGGGTGGTTTTGGCTGCTGAACCGTAAACAATTGCCCCATAGTCAATGCGCGAGCGTATTAATGTTCTGAATAACGTCATGCCGGTGTCCATATCGGCTCCAAATTTCCAGGATGTTACAGAGAGAATAAGTCCGGTTGAATTTTTGCAGCGTGTCTCCAGGGCTGCAATATGAGATTGCCATGTGAGTTTAGGGTCCCACACAAGACCGAGGAATTTTATTGATTCTTCCTAGACTAGCGGGAGTGTTCTTTAGCGTTAGGGCTGGTTTTAGGTGTGAGCCGGGCACGAGAGTAAAGTGCATGCTTTTCGTTTTGGAAGGCGAGAATCGGAATCAGTTCAAGGAGGCCCAGTTCCCGACTAGGTTTAGACATTTCTGGAGTTCCTATTGAATTGTTAAGAGGCTAGGGTGCCTGTAGCTTATTTGTAAGTCGTCCACGTATAGTGATGAAAGCAATCTTCCGTCGCGCAGGAGAACGTCTGCTATCTGGTCGACTTTGAGTATAAAGAGAGCGACACTGAGAACGCTTCCTTAGGGGACGCCTTTTTCTTGCGTTTAAGATGATGACAGGGTGTCGCCGACCTTAACCCTGAAGGTGCAATTTTGCAGGAATTAGTGGATATAACGTGGTAAGTGGCCTCTCAGCTCTTTGCGAAGGAGATCCTTCATGATGTCATATTTCCACGTCGAAAAAAATAGCAGCCACGTGTTCTCCTCGGACAAATGGGAAGAATAAGTTCCGCCTCCGTCAGAAAGAATGTTAATAGGTCGCTCGGGTTTTCCCTGAATACATCGAATTTTTTTTTTTTCGGTATACAGCAGATGCTGTATACCGTCGGTAGGCTTGGCTTGGTATAGCTTTTCACGCTTATCTCTTGCTTCTTGCACCTCTCGGCACCACCATGGTTTCGGAAAGAAGGTTGAAGGGGCAAATTGGGGAATGCTCTCCTCGGCTGCGGCTTGAAACTTTTCGTATAGATGGGCGACGATTTCGTGTTCCGACATGTTTTCGGGGATGTTGTCCATATCACTAAACGCGATGTGTGCTGCGTATTCCACCCAGCTGGCTTTCCGGTAGTTGAATCGAAGTTCTTGTGGGGCAGGGTTTCTTGGTTGGTTGGTAAGAAGCGATATGATGACTGGGTTATGGTCGCTGTCGTGTGTTGAAGGCAAAACTCCCCAAATGAGTTGGGGGCCAGAGTGGCGGAAGCATATGAATAAACCGATGGCAGTTTCACTATCGCGGGTGATTCAGGTGGGTTGTCCGTCGTTTAGAAGGACCAGGTTATGGGTTGTGAGTGTTTATGGTGTTGGCCATTGTCACTCTCCTGGGGTCTGTTCTCGCGCATCCCCATGGTTCATGGTAGCTGTTGAAGTCTCCAAGGAGGAGCACTTGTGAGGGCAGTTGGTTTAGCAATTCGGTCAATAGTGCTTCCGAGAGGTCATAGCTTCTTGATGAGTAGATGGATACCACTGCTATTGACCTTGAGACGCATATCTTTACTGCGATAGCTTGGAGTTCCGTCCTCAGGGAAGGCGGAGGTGAGGCACACTTTGGTGGATCATAAGTGCCAGTCCGCCGTGAGGAGTCACGTTGGTGTGGCCTTCACGGCGGTGTATGATATACTGGGGGAATCTGAGGGTGGCGATCTCTCTTAGTTTGATCTCTTGGAGGCCAATCACCAAAGGTTTATGGGTGGCGATTAAGGATAGTAATTCGTCTTTCTTGTTTCAGAGTCCCTTTCAGTTCCACTGGAGTATTTTGGTGTTTATTTTGAAGGCTGTTTGGACTTTGACCTTGATGATCTAGAGCGGACGCGTGATTTGCTGGAGCTTTTATGGTGTAGGCGTTTTTGAGTTTGCTCAGGGGTTCCGGGTTAGAAGTGTTCACGGGAGGGTCTGCTTTTGGTGGAAGGTGGTCTGCTGTGGTTGTTGCGGTCGCGGCTGCGAGTGCTCTTGTGGGAAGACGAGGGTGTGGGCTCTTTGTGTTTGCTTTGTAAGCGAGTGCGCTTTTCTTCTGTGGTAGCCTTTTTTATCTGTGTGGGTGGTTGTGGGGAGTGCAAGGTATTTGGGTTAGGTAAGATGACTGGTTGTGCAGAGGTCTTGCGTATGAGCTCTGCGAGATAAGAGCTGTCAGCGAAGCCGCAATCGTTCTCGCTGATGGTGTGTTTGTAAGTCGAGTTTGTTAACGGGGGATCTTGTCCCTAGCAGTGGTTTTCCACGAATGGAGTCGCATTTGAGACAGATGGAGGTGGTTCTGGGTGTGGGCCCTGGCGGGCCGTTATTTGAGTGTTGTTACTGATCTTTTCGCTCATTGACGCCTGGATTTCGGATGTTTCCTCATCTCTTCGCCGTTTCGTTTTTATAGTAGTGAGCCTTGCTGTGTGGTCGATTGTGGAGGATGCATCCATCTCGTCGTCCTCCTAGTCTTTGCATAAATCATTTCCAAACTGTGCGTCTCAGGTGCGGGCCGGTCGCTGGACTGAGTGAGGAGGCACTGCAGACAGGTAGGACTGTTGAGGGTCTTGTTACGATGTTGTTCTGATGATGTGTGGATGTCGTCGGGGGAGTTTTGGTTGGCTTGTCGATTCGACTGCTTTGGCATAATTGAGGCGGTTTGGGTTTTCATCTTTCCCGATTTGGATAGCTTGTTCCCGTGTAACTCTACGTTCGTTTTGTGTGATTGTTATTTATTTTTGGTCCATGTGTACTGGGCAGTCGCATTCGCCTGTCTCATGGAATCATGAGCAGTGGTCGCATTTAGGGTGGCGGACTGTGCAGTCTTTTCTGTCGTGCTCGCCAGCGCATTTCTTGAAACGTTGGGGTGTGTGTGGCTGGCAGTATACGATGACGTGGCCGTATTCAAGGCATTTTATGCACATTGGGGGCCATGTTGCAACTATGTAGGTTTTGGTTCTTCCTTGTTCACCCGGGATTACTATGAATCCCGGTGCGTCATGTCCAGGGAAGGTAATTTGGTATGCAGTAGAACTTGCGTTCGTTACGTGATTTTGTCAATGCTGCTTGACGTACTTTGGTAACTCCATGGTCTTCAGCTAGACCTTCAGCAAAAGCACCGAGGTCTGTTGTAGGTGTGTAACGGGAGGTGTATATAATTAGTTTGGTATCGTTGGAGGCCGGATGTATTTCAACTGTAACTTTGAGTTTGTTTGTGAGGGTAATCGTTTGTATAGCGTTACTTTGCTCACGTTCTGTGACGTAGGCCTGGTATTTCTTTCCCTGTCGTTGTATTTCTTTCGGTTTTCCTCCTAGTTGTTCGGTGAGTGACTTCATCATTATAAATGGATCAGATGAAAAGGCAACTTTGTTTGAAACACTTTCGTTGAACGTTATGAGGAAGTGGGTGGGAAATTGTGCCGACCTCTTCTCCTGGGTAGGAGGGTCATTTTGGGAAGAGCGCATCGAGACTACAGCCTCACGTCGCCCCGACCCCGTGATCTATCTGGTATTGGAGGATCGCTCTCGCCTTCTCCTCCTCTGGGCTGTCTCTGTGTCCGGTGGGGTGTCAGTCGACTTTGCAATAAAACCAGTGCTGTTCTTTGGACTGGCATGACTGGGGATCTTCCCGTTTGTCGTGGTCATCCTGGGAGCAGAATGATTTGATTTGAGCTTCATTTCCACCGGAGCCTCAACGTGAGACAGGTTTGATTTGACTTGAGACTCATTTCCACCAGAGCCTCAACGTGAGTCATTATAGGCTCCCCCGTAGTGCGCGACCGTCGTTGATTCAGGTAAGTTCGCACGGCCTCGCGTGCAAAAGTATTAGTCATGTCAAGTTGACGCGTATCTTCGTAAAATGTGTTATTTTTGTGCGTAATGGGGTGGAAAGACCATCTCGCTTTCACAGGTGTGTGGGGCTTAGACAACTTCGTGTAGTCTGGTGTGTTTTCCGAAAGCGATAAGCTTTTTACGGTAGGTTGGGTCCGTGAGTAGGCTCTGTAGGTGGCACGGGGGATTTAGGAACGCTCGTCGGGCTGCCGCGAGTGCGTTGCAATCCATCAGTAAGTGTTTCACGCTGATTGCCACTTGTTGGCAACAGGGGCAAGGTGGCGCGTTTGGTCCTATTTCGACATCCATCAGGTGGTTGTGAATTATCCACGTGTGTCCCGTGCACAAGCGGTTGATGAACACTTGGTCTTTTCTGTTGGTGAACTTTGTTTCCCATTCTCCAACTGAGGGATTGACTGCAAGCATTTTTGTCCACTCTGTTACCACATTTCATCCCATCGGGATCTTATAAGGGAGTTGATGATAGGGAACCAGTCCCGGTAATGTATTGCGAAAAATTGTTCATGGTGATCACGTGATGACAGTTTAGCAAGCGAGTCCGGAAGTTCGTTTCCTTTTATTCCCGCGTGCCCGGGGATCTAGCAGAATTCCACTGCCGGACACGTCTCGGTCATCACAAAGAGATCGTGCTGCATTTCACGTAGAACTGAATGTTCGTAGTGCAGTGTTTTAAGCTGGGTGAGAACACTCAGACTGTCTGAGAATACGACGTATTTGGGGAAGCGATGTGTTTTTGCAATAGAGATGGCTAGTTCGATTTGATTTGATTTGATTTGAGCCTCATTTCCACCAGAGCCTCAACGTGAGTCATAATAGGCTCCCCCGTAGGGCTCGATGAGTATTGATTCCAGTAGGCTCGCACGCCTAAGTGTGCGAGGAATAGACGAAGCAACGTTTTCAACGTTAGAAAAAATGGGAAAATTTTAGCAATGTCAGACGCACGCTAGTGAGCAAAAGAAAAAACGCTTACTCGAAACGGATCTCCGCTTCCAATCCTTTAGAACATAAAAAGATATGTACGCACCCTAGTGCGTACAGGTAGCATCGTCTAGATTAGTACAAGGTCAG
>SDVV010006121.1:0-18678 GCA_016164225.1 Gammarus roeselii
GGTGTCAATCTCAAAGACAATCTCAAACCGGTGTCCAGAAACGACACCGGCCAGCATTTGACTAGCGAGGAATGGAACTGAGACAATCTCAAACCGGTGTCAATCTCAAAGACAATCTCAAACCGGTGTCCAGAAACGACACCGGCCAGCATTTGTTTAACGAGGAATGGAACTGAGACAATCTCAAACTGGTGTCAATCTCAAAGACAATCTCAAACCGGTGTCCAGAAACGACACCGGCCAGCATTTGACCAACGAGGAATGGAACTGAGACAATCTCAAATAAACATCGCGGGTCGGTGAATTTCTCTTCGGGGTCTGATTTGAGATGTTGCTGGTGACATCGTTCAATGCTACTACAAGCTTTAATTTTCTTCATCTGTTATTACAGAAGTTACACCGACACATGATGCTCTACTAGACGTTCTTCTTCAAAGCCAATCTACTCACTATCAAAGGGAAACCTAGTTTGGGTCAAAACTCCTGTTGACGTCTTCTTACTCTTGTAAACACTTGTATACATGCACACCAATTCCTTCGGCCTTTTATGCAGGTACCGAACGATTGCCAGGTAAACAGCTTTATGGACAAGAGGGCTGGGCCTTTTAACCTAAACATATTGGTCTTCAAAACCATGTTTTCTATCCAAAACCACATTTCCTCGCATTTAATCTTGTCTGCTGGAAGAAATTGGCTCAGTCGTTTAAAGAAACTTCCGGAGAAAAGTGTCAGGGATAAACTTTTTCATGCATGCGGTAAGGAAACTGAAAATGTAGGTGCTGGTAAGAGTTGTTACCGTCATGTTGAATAAAACCTGTTCGTAACTGGTTAGAGTTGTTACCGTCATGTTTCATCCAACCTGTTGGTAACTGGTAAGAGTTGTTACCGTCATGTTGAATAAAACCTGTTGGTAACTGGTTAGAGTTGTTACTGTCATGTTAAATAAAGCCTGTCAGTAGCTGGTTAAAGTTGTTACCGTCATGTTGAATAAAACCTGTTGGTAACTGGAAAGAGTTGTTACCGTCATGTTAAATAAAACTTGTTGGTAATTGGTAAGAGTTGTTACCGCCATGTTGAATAAAACCTGTTGTTAACTGGTAAGAGTTGTTACCGTCATGTTGACTAAAACCTGTTGGCAACTGGTAAGAGTTGTTATCGTCATGTTCACTAAAACCTGTTGGTAACTGTGGCAAGTCATTTAGTGATGTATCAGATCCCTTATAGCAGGCAGAATATAAAAGGAGTTCCAATTTCCTGGGAAGAAATAACATATTTGTATTTTATGCAAGTATCATTTAATTATTTGTGCACCACGTAGTACTCATTCGTAAATAAATGCATTCGGGATGACGTCACGAGTCAGAATCAGCTGCTGCTAGTGGTAAAATATTGTTTTATAGTCTAGATGTGGCGAAATAATCGTGGGAGTATCTGAACGCGCTTACGTCTCCTATTCGTTGATTTAAAAGTCGTATTTTTGCCTCAATCTCTCCCATTATCCCCACACAATGGACACTGGTCTAACTGAACTAGTGAGCTCAACATATACGTCATACAGCAGGACTTTTACTTATACGACTTGAGTACAAGGCATTCAAGCCCCTTTACGATGCCTCGCCTTGATCCTCTTCACTGTAACGCCCTCAATCTATGGAGCAAAAGGAGAGTCAACAATTACGCCGGCAGATTTTATGGTCGGGAAGGATGGAGTCAAACGTGGGATTTTTCCTTTTTGGCCCTCATTTTGGTCCTTGGTCAGAAAACTGACAGGGAACTTCTTGCTATCTGAGGGGAAGCTCGGTTTTTGGAACTGCGTCTGACAGAGTCTCACAAAAAAAGTATGCAACGGTTGTTCATGGAGGTTATTAATTCAGACCGACACTTTACTGCAGAGGTTCTTACAATATTTCAGGGAATTATTCCATTCACTTCCTTAAAGAGGCGTCGGTAAATAAGTATTGAAAAGGTGGTTGATTGTGTCCTCAGAATATTCTGAGTTATGATGACCTTGTTTTCTATAAGGGATATCTTTTATTAGTTATCCACCTATTATTAGTTACAAATGCAGGATTATGCATTCAAAAAACAATCTTATGGCCTAATGAGCTTTATTTCTCAGGCCTAAATACATTTTTGGAGTGCAATTCATGAAGCGTAGCGGCGTCAAAGACAAGCTTAATTCGATCCCCCACGGGCCAATGCATGAACATATTATACGAGTATATCCCAATACTTCACTCTGTCGTATTATACGTTTAGGATTCAATATTAAAAAAATAGATTAGGAGCTTAATTAATTACTCCTAGGAATAACACAGACAGAGGGAACAACCAAGCCAAGGGTCTTGGTTCATAACAAAAGTTAAACCAGCCATGAGAACGAACACTTGGGCAAAATATATTGTTTTGTCTGATTTGCTCTTTCATATTCTTCAACTGACATTGGAATTATTCGTTTTGTATAATTAGTTGTTATTGCCTACATCAACGAGACAAGGTCGTCAATTCCGCGTGCATGGCAGCTGAACATATTTTTATTGTCTCCAAATGTCATGTTGTAAATTTCTTGCTTGACAAACTTCCCCTTCCCGGGCACCAATCATCCTCCTTGACGCCTTCTCTCGCAGAATAAATCCTTCTCTCGATGTCTTTGTGTCCTAGTATCAATCATCTTACTTGTATCTATCATCTTGCTTGCTGTCTTCTCTCGCCCAAATATCTTTTCACGGTGTCTTTGTGTCCACGTATCCATCATCTTACTTGTATCTATAATTTTCAAACCACCTTCTCTGGCAGAATAAATACGTCTATTGGTGCCTAGGTCTTCAAGTATCTATCATCTTACTTGTAACTATCTTTTTCCAAGCTGCCTTCTATGGCAAAATGAATACATCTCCCGGTGTCTTTGCGTCCAAGTATCTATCATCTTATTTGTATCCATCATTTTCCAAGCTGCCTTCTCTGGTAGAATAAATACTTTTCATGGTGTTCTTGGCCGCCATTTCATGCAGAATGAATCTTTTCCCCGACTTCTCTGTGTGCCAGTATTTGATTTACAGCTGTCATCTCCTTTACCACCTTCACTTGCAGAACAAACTTTTCTCCAGGTGTTTTTATATCCAAGTTTCGTCGATGTTCTTGATGAAGCCACCGGTTTCCTAATTCACATAAAAATTTCGGGCCCGTAGATCAGCGCGGCTGTTCGGCATTCAGTTAATTGGCCGGCAATGCAGTATATCCCAGTCGCGTCAGAAAAGTGCAGTACGACATCTGGAACATGGGAGGAGCCGAGTCAGAAAAGTGCAGTACGACATCTGGAACATGGGAGGAGCCGACAGCCTTGGTTGCGGGGAAAGTTCGGACGCTAACATGACTTTTATAAGAGATCAGAAGGACCGGATGGGTGAGGTGGAAACGAGTAGTAGTAGTATTAGTAGTAGTAGTTGTAGTAGTAGTAGTAGTAGTAGTAGTAGTTATTTGATTTTGTTTTCCACCGGAGGGTGGAAGCGAGAGACGTCGGGATGGAAGGGGCGTTGAGGGAGCAAGTGGTCAATATGAGAGAAACGTCGGGGAGGAAAAGTGCGGTGAGTGTGCGGGTGATTGAGAGGAACGTAGCAATGTAAGAATGTTTTGAGTGAGCTAGTGGTCAAGAAGTTGAAGAGCTCAGATTGAGGTTGGGATTGAAGAGTGCGGTGAGAGAGCGAGTAGTTGAAATACGAGAAACGTCGAAGAGGAAGAGTGCGGTGAGAGAGCGAGTAGTTGAAATACGAGAAACGTCGAAGAGGAAGAGTGCGGTGAGAGAGCGAGTAGTTGAAATACGAGAAACGTCGAAGAGGAAGAGTGCGGTGAGAGAGCGAGTAGTTGAAATACGAGAAATGTCAAAGAGGAAGAGTGCGGTGAGAGAGCGAGTAGTTGAAATACGAGAAACGTCGAAGAGGAAGAGTGCGGTGAGAGAGCGAGTAGTTGAAATACGAGAAACGTCGAAGAGGAAGAGTGCGGTGAGAGAGCGAGTAGTTGAAATACGAGAAACGTCGAAGAGGAAGAGGGCGTCGAGAGAGCGAGTGAGCGAAATGCGAACGATATAGGGGAGGAAGGGTGGGTAGAGAGAGGGAGACATTGTGAGGAATTGGGGGTTGAAGGAGCGAGCGAAACGATAATACTTCTTGAAGACTAATAAAAACAGAATGATGGAAGTGATGGAAGAGAGAGACGTTGGGATGGAAAAGGGCGTTGAAGAAACTTGTGGTCTAGATGGGGCCGTTGTGGGATCGAATGGTCGAGGTAGGAAGTGACTGTGTGAAATAATGGGCTGAGGGAGCATGTGAAAATAAAAGGTTCTTAGATACAAATGGTGAACGGATAATGGGTGGTGTAATTAAATTACTGGTTGAGTGGTTGCAATCGCTTGTGTGAAGGCTGGCAGAGGAACGACTACCTGAAAAGAAGAACGAAGCAGAGCCTAGACATATCCCGATAAACTGAACAAAATTGATTTGGGTCTCATTCCCCCCGGGGCCTCAACGCGAGTCATCGCACTCCCCCTTGTGGGGTGCAAGACCCTAAACTGAACCAAAACTGAATTGAACGGAAATGGAACGAAAACGGGTGCTGGTCAAAGTTACGGATGCAGCTGGCGTTACTGGAGTCGTTGCTTGTCAAAGTATTTTGCTCACGAAATAAATGAAACAAGGAAAATTAGTAACAGGAGAAAATATCATGTTGTCCAACTTTGGGCATATAAACACGCACCGTATTCTATTGCTGCTAACCTTACGCTTAAATATTATACAAAGCTTGAGAACATAGATGAATTGCTTTGAATAATATTACTGTAAACACGTTTTATCTGCATGAAATTTTGACTCACTCTAATCAACTACGTTCTCAAAAAATTCGCCTGCAAACGTCAACGTTTTTGCATTTCAATATACACTTTTATCGAAACTGATTACCAACCCTAATAGAACTAGTGATAAACGTGTTAAGATTTAAACGGATCCATACATTTCTTCGTGTTCTGCTGGAAATGGCTCGTCATGCGAGGTTCCAGATCCTTCAGTGACCTCAGTTCAAACACAGCCACCACTAACACGATACATTCGTGGGAATAAATCCTGTCAAGTCTATTACAATGGATGATGAGCGGTAAAGATTGTACCTTGTCTTCTGTTCATTTCTAGGAATAGATTACTAATTGTATGAATGTATTTCAGTGATAATGACCACCGTATTCCGACACATAGGCTTAAAGCCACACATTTCATTATGTAGAGCGTGCTCCCAGACCTTTCTGATGATTTGACGGAACATGCACACAGCCACCGAGGAAGGATGCGGGATGGCGAAAGGATGGCAGTCTCGGTCAGGGGTCAATCTTATAATTCAGTTTGACGGCGATCGAGCAAATAAAATACTAGCGATTATCCTGAGTGCTGAGGTGGAGGGTAGAGCGTGGGGAGGTGGTGTAGTTTCCTGATTGTAGAGGAGGAGGGTAGAGCGTGGGGAGGTGGTGTAGTTTCCTGAGTGTGGAGGAGGAGGGTAGAGCGTGGGGAGGTGGTGTAGTTTCCTGAGTGCTGAGGTGGAGGGTAGAGCGTGGGGAGGTGGTGTAGTATCCTGAGTGCTGAGGTGGAGGGTAGGGCGTGGGGAGGTGGTGTAGTACCTGAGTGTAGAGGAGGAGGGTAGAGCGTGAGGAGGTGGTGTAGTGTCCTGAGTGCTGAGGTGGAGGGTAGGGCGTGGGGAGGTGGTGTAGTAACTGAGTGTAGAGGAGGAGGGTAGAGCTTGGGGAGGTGGGGTAGTATCCTGAGTGTTGAGGTGGAGGGTAGAGCGTGAGGAGGTGGTGTAATGTCCTGAGTGTGGAGGTGGAGGGTAGAGCGTGGGAGGTGGTGTAGTATCCTGAGTGTTGAGGTAGAGGGTAGGGCGGGGAGAGGTGGTGTAGTATCCTGAGTGTTGCGGTGGAGGGTAGAGCGTGGGGAGGTGGGTGTAGTATCCTGAGTGTTGCGGTGGAGGGTAGGGCGTGGGGAGGTGGTGTAGTATCCTGAGTGTTGAGGTGGAGGGTAGAGCGTGGGGACGTGGTGTAGTATCCTGAGTGTAGAGGCGGAGGGTAGAGCGCGGAGAGGTGGTGTAGTATCCTGAGTGTAGAGGTGGAGGGTAGAGCGTGGGGAGGGGGTGTAGTATCCTGAGTGTTGCGGTGGAGGGTAGGGCGTGGGGAGGTGGTGTAGTATCCTGAGTGTTGAGGTGGAGGGTAGAGCGTGGGGACGTGGTGTAGTATCCTGAGTGTAGAGGCGGAGGGTAGAGCGTGGAGAGGTGTTGTAGTATCCTAAGTGTAGAGGTTTAGGGTAGGGCGTTGGGAGGTAATTCAGTATCCAGATTGAAGAGGTGGAGGGCAGGGCGTGGGGTGGTGTAGTGTCCTGAGTGTAGAGGTGGTGGGTAGGGCGTGGGGAAGTGGACGAGTATCCTGGGTGTAGAAAGGGATGGTAGGGCGTGGCGAGGTGGTGTAGTATCCTGAGTGTAGAGGTGGTGGGTAGGGCGTGGGAAAGTGGTGTAGTATCCTGAGTGTAGAAGTGGAAGGAGGGACGTGGAAAGGTGGTAAAGTATCCTGAGTGTAGAGGTGGAGGGTAGGACGTGGGGTGGTGGTGTAGTACCCTGAGTTTGGAGGTGGAGGGCAGGGCGTGGAGTGGTGTAGTATCCTGAGTGTAGAGGTGGTGGGTAGGGCGTGAGGGAAGTGGGGTAGTTTCCTGAGGGTAGAAAAAGAGGGTAGGACGTGGGGAGGTGGTGTAGTATCCTGAGTGTGGAGTTGGGAGGTAGTGCATGGGGAGGTGGTGTAGTATCCTGAGTGTAATGGTGGAGGCAGGGCGTGGGGAGGTGGTGTATTGCAAGGAAGAGGGTTCTTCCGCTCCGGAAATAGAAAACCGAGTCTATTTTAGGCTGCTGCCAGTATTCACTGCGAGAAGTTTTCAATTTTTTTAGAACTTCATAATCCAACATTTGTCTTTACAATAATTATTTAAAGGTCAGTTTTTTCCTCACTTGTTCCTAATTTGAGAAAAATAAGAGCAGGGGAAAGTCAGCTGTTCGCATGTGTTTGTTTATGCCTTGACGAGACGGATTTCATTCAAGGGAATGTATAGTTAAGAAAAGTCTGGGCCAAATTGATAAGTTGTCAATGACCAACTCCAGCAACAACAATTGTGTGTGTTTTCAATCACTGGGCGAAAAGGAATGAGTATAACACGTCCCCAATGACAAAACAGATAAACCATGCACAGTCGCTTGACCTGTCATCGTGAACAGTAGGTATGCCTGTTAGCTACATGATCAAGAGAGTTGATCATATTGCTAACAGGCATACCTACTGGGATGCCTGGGATGCCAGATAACTCTTTCCTGATTACACGAAAGTTTATTTTCGGTGCTAGATATCGCCAGAAATACGTGCATAAAGCTTGAATAACACTCGTGTCTTTGAACGATAATCAATGGAATGTAACCGATAGAAAGGATGCATTGAAAACCATAGCATTGCAGTGACACTCAAATGCCTCGACAAATATAATAATGATAGTAATAATAGTCTTCATTGAAGCACTCGATGGTACAATAATGATAACAGGAAAACAAGTTTGACAGCATTCCTACCAACACATTAGAATTACGCACCAAAAGAACATACATGGAGACAAGACAGAGTAGGGATGAAATACGCGACATTGATTCATAAGTTGAGTTGGTGACAAGCTCGCCTGGATACATTTTATGTTCCTCTCCCACATGAATATGTATAAAACAAAACTCAATGTTAGAGAGGAAAAGCACATAACCACACGTCAGCCAGCCTATCAGGGACGTCGCCCAGCCTGACATCCACGTATGTACGTACAATGGACTCACAACATGGAGAGGCAGATACATGTCAAACATTATTTCTATTAATATCGGGATCTTCCCGCAACAGCAGGATACTGTCCCACCTCTCTATTATTAAAGATAACTCGTATCCCTTGCTATAACACAAGGCCTCCAGGAAGGGATTATTAGATTATATAACGCTCCCGGAGGCTATGGGCACTTTTTCTAGCTCGTACCCTACGACAGTCAACATCATATGCAGCGAATACGAAGCTAGCACTCGTTCTTCCAGGTACACCCACCAACCTCGGGAAAATATCATTGTACTATTTTCTCAGTTTTGTGATGGTGACTCTGGTAAATTTACACCACGGTGTAAATTTACGAAATGAGGAAGCAGTTGGTTTTAAAGATTTTTTTTTAACATCTGTCGTGCAGAAGTTGAATTTCCTTATAAGCTGATTGCCAACCGCGTTTAATTTCCAAAGTGGCTTGGAGATTTCAGCATTGCCAGACCGGTCGTTTAATATTAGTTGACCGTAGGGAAAACTGTCCACATAATCCAACAGAGCACCATCCAACACACTCTTCATTCGGAACTGGAACCTTTGCATAGTGCTTGGTTTCACTAGCATACAAACATATTTGCTCGTATTGTACTCAATATCAAGCGTTGCGGCCTCCGCCTCATTATAAACAGGCATAGTTGTGGTCACTGATTTAGCAAAATTGTCAGAAAGTGTGTCAAACCAAATCCTATTCATTCGCGGGTCGAGACCAATGGTGCAATGCCTAATATTAATGGTCGGTCTTAAAACTCTATTGAAATATCGAAATCCTTCAACTTCTTTAGCATTCCTTGATACGTTTCTTCCACCATCCATGAACGAGTTTTAATTGCTTTTTTGTGTAATCAATCAACTGAATCAGCTTAATTCCCTTTTCATAAGCCTGGCTCATTGTTCCAATCTCCCTCATTCTCGTCTTCAAGACAATAAGAGGGTTAAATCGTGCTCAACAGACTATTAGAGGGTCAAATCAGGCTCAACAGACTATTAGAGGGTCAAGGCAGGCTCAACAGACTATTAGAGGGTCAAGGCAGGCTCAACAGACTATTAGAGGGTCAAGGCAGGCTCAACAGACTATTAGAGGGTCAAGGCAGGCTCAACAGACTATTAGAGGGTCAAGGCAGGCTCAACAGACTATTAGAGGGTCAAGGCAGGCTCAACATACTATTAGAGGGTCAAGGCAGGCTCAACAGCAAGGCAGGCTCAACAGCAATTGTTCGTAGTCTTGACTGAATAATGAAGTTCAAGAAGCAATTGCTCGTAGTCTTCACTGAGTGATGAAGTTCAAGAAGCAATTGCTCGTCAGCAGACATTGTACCAAGTCCACAAAACAAATCCGATACCAGAGTATGAACAAGCACATGAGCGGGCTGGTAGACGAGTGTAGAGAGCGGTCAGACGTGCCTGGAGAAACAAGGATTTTTCTTTGCGAAATCGGGCAAGAGCAACCCAAAAGGGTTCTATGCATATGTGAACGAGAGACATTTTGTTCGTGACAGCATCGGCCCTCTACAAAATAGTACCGGTGATCTAAAATCACACGATTACTTTGCATCCGTCTTCACATATGAGAATATGAATGACATCCCGAAGGTCAAACTGCCTGGCAAAGTGCAACTGTTAGAAAATATTCACTTCCTCGTTGGTAAAGTTGATGGACCACTAAGCAAGCTGAATATTTACAAGCCTACATGTTCTGTTTTCAAAAATCTTACGGAACCTCTCCGAAATTATAAGTGGTCCACTGACAGAGGTCTTTGGCAGGTCTATGATTACTGGAGTTATTCCGGAAGATTTGAAAATAGCAAACATTGCAGCCATAGCTAAACGGGTTTATTAAAACTGGCCCAGACGGCCTCTTTGACCGCGATTATAACCCAAGGAACAGAAATAATGGACAAAAATAACAGCTAAAAGCATTCAAAACTTCAGTGGCTAAGAACTTCTTTTCAATCAAGATACCAACAATTTGAAACAGTTTACCTCATGATGTGGTTAGGTGTAATAACGTAAGCATCCATAAAAACAGTCTCAACAAACACTGGGAGACTAGCCCAACCCACTGAACAAGAAAATGTGACGTTAGGACTATTGCCGCCATGGTGGCATCAAACTCCGTCGGAGCCTCCGCATCTGGCAGCCCATGAACGATGGGCACCTCGTCTAGGCGGGGTTAGTTGTACTGCAAACTCTGTTTTGGACTACTGCTAGAATGGACCCTTCAGCCCGTGCCAGGCCTCCCACCACTACTACTGACTAGGAAATCGTCAGCATTGTTCGCCAATTTGGCCAGGCATTTGACATTCGTCACTTCTGAACATTGCAACTTCATAGTAGATAAATACTGATTAAAATAAAATTGTACTGGAATTGCAGCATATAAGTTTGGGATTGTGTAGAATGGTAAAATCGCGCTAGTATTAGAGGAACTTGCATAAGGCCTCCTCTCCCTGCAAAGTCGTGCGCTTTTCCAGGTACATTTTTGGTGAAAAATTCGAATAATTATCAAAATGTCGCTGTCTTAAGTATCAACCCGAACGTTAAAATAAATGTAACTAGTAAGAACATTGTAGGAATAATTGGTTCATGCCAAACGCAGATAAAGTATAACTTGTGCCGGTACCTGAGAATCACATCCACTTTGCAGGTGAATCGTGTCGCTTGAAAGTGTTCAATGTTCTTCTGCCTTCAGCGTCCACTATTTTAACACAAGACGACACAGGGCACGTAGCAATGCAATCCATGAATTGGAGTACTACATGAATGAGCTCAATACAGGCCGTTCCGGATTCACCTACTAAATGACACCCTGAGGTATCCGGAAATTGTGATTTTTTTCTACCTGTACTAAAATCAAAAGTTATTTATATATTATACGTTGCCCAGTCGGTAAACGAAGACAATGGAGGGACTTTATATTTTATTATTACGGTGTTTCAAAAATTTAAGTCCAGTCCTAAAATTACAGCAAAAAAATATCTTGTGTCACAACACCACACTGCGGCATGACTGTCCACTGCTTGTCGCACATGATTGTCCACTGCTTGTCGCACATGACTGTCCACTGCTTGTCGCACAAGACTGTCCACTGCTTGTCGCACTCCGCCGCCCTCCTCTTCAAATCATTCATAGTATTTAGTTTTCCTCGAGCAATATCATTATTCCTTTCACCCCAGAACCGATAACCAAGGGGACATGGTCGCGAGTGTGTGCTGGCCACGGATGATTGGTACGACGTCTTCATGGAAATTTCGACTAATGAAAGCCGAGGCACTTCTTAGAACAGAGGCATGGAACACCCCGCCCTCTTGCTGCAGATAGAAGTAAATTGTTTTAACTTCAGTAAGCAATCTTTGTTCGAAAAGACCAAGATTGCTTTTGGGGTTACAGAAGCACCAGCATAGAGCCAAAAGCAGGCAAAATCCTCTTATCAACGATAGCTGACGCGCAGATCACCTAGCATCTCCTGACTTCTCACAGTCATTACACTGACTTCAGTATTTGACACTCAATATCCTTGTATCTTAACGGACATCCTGTCCGTTAAGATACAAGTGTGGGCCAATGTTTGAGCAACATCAAATGCTGATTTTTGTAGTCTTCAGTAAGTTCTTGGCAACGGTACAGTTTGCAGGGCTGCAACCTCAGCCTATTCCGAAGGATCTCATCGGTGGTTGTTAGGCCTGAATTGAGTTTATCAGCAATTTTCTAGCTATATTGCTTATGATTTTTTTCTTTCGGGCCAGATGATTCGCCTCGGGAGGATTTGTGTTTGAAATTAGATGATATTTGCTGCTCGTTTTGGCAATGCCATACATTTTGATGTCATCAACAGCTCCAGCCAGTCTTTTCATACGCTGTTATTGCCTCATTTGAACAGAAATAAACGTTTTAAAGCTCTATGCGGAGGACTCAGCCACACTTGCTCTGTTTCAAGGCAAACATCCTCAAGGTCACCAGTTCCTTATATTGTTTTTATTTCATCATGCTCTGCTGATTCACTTAACGAGCATTCTTAAGTATTAGTTAGAATATAAGCAAATGTCTGTCCAGTATTAGGTATGGATGCGGAAACATTATTACACAATAATGTTATCAAGGTTTCCAGCGTGGCTGATAGCAATCAAAACAAATCATTTCATGAACACCCTGTATATACAGGCAAATTTAAATCCCCGCATGACTTCCATACCAAGCATCCATGAACTCAGCCCAATATTTCTGCAATTATATTACCCTAAACATTCGTGCATGTCATGCTCTGTGTTTTAAATCCATGGTAAACTTCATTGCATGACTTTATTACGTACCATTTACCGACAAGGTCTTCGTCATAATTCAGTCTATTTTACAGCCACGCCGACCAAGGCTTTTATGGGGTATTTGCACAGCTTCTAGCGAGCAATTTCCTTCAAACGAAGACCTGTTTCTGTGCCATCTTGTTTAATGTGAAGACATTGTTCTGTTATCTTTATCATCTATGAAGGTCGTGTGCATAGAGACAGTGAATGTCGAATGTGAAAACATCAGGACATGAGTTCAAATTCCATAACTTTTCTGAGCATTAATGCCTGAGGTTTCGTCTGAGTTATTCCAGAGCTAGCAATCATTGCATAGACATCAGATTGCTAGGTTAGATTAGATTAGGTTTACAGACCAATCTCCTCCTAAGCTCGAGGTAAAGCATTGTAAACTCCCTCGGAGGGCCCGATTCCTAGAGTGACATTTGATTCCATAGACTTTCGGAACTTGTATTGATCCGCAGATGTTAGGCCACGTCCGTTAATTAGTTCTTTAGTCCATTTAAATCTGTAATAGAAAAATTATACTTTCTTATTAACCGGTCCAAATCTAACTTCCCCTACAGGTTAAGGAACAAATCCAATTCCCTTCTAACCGTAGCAACGGACAAACAAATTTAATTAATTCAACAGCTTACGTCTGCTCTCTCGATGTTCTAAGGTGAATTTCTCGAGACAGAGTAGAGCGTAGTCAAGGTGTGAGGTACCGATAGATGAGGGCATGCATGGACTTCAGCAACGTGCTACACCAAGACTGGAACAAACATACACATAATAGCTTATCTTAGTATGCTTTCATG
This sequence comes from Gammarus roeselii, assembly GCA_016164225.1. Taxonomy (NCBI): domain Eukaryota; kingdom Metazoa; phylum Arthropoda; class Malacostraca; order Amphipoda; family Gammaridae; genus Gammarus; species Gammarus roeselii. The sequence continues at coordinate 13,015 of SDVV010006121.1, forward strand.
CGCATGTCTCGGATACCCGTTTCAGTGTCTCGTGACGTAGATATCTTAATTAGTGATGCTTACGTCATACGACGATAGAAAACCCGTGTAGTGTGAGCAAACATTTTAATTGTAAGAGATTAAAAATAGCAGCAGTAATAATTGAAGAGCTAGTAGGGTAAGTAATCTCTAACGAACAGAGGAACTTCAAAGTGGGTAAACGAAATTTAGGGTTTGGTAGGAATACCCTTAGTGCAATCTCGAAGGCAGTCCACTTTAGAGTCACATAGTAGTTTGTTAAAGACCACTTGCCATGTTAGGTCTTCAGGTTATGTTTTCTTCAGAACCAACTGATAGACCAAGAGACGAGCGCCCAGTGTCAGTCGCACCAACTAACGAGCACAGAAACGGATGGAAACCTTTCTTACAGGCACAACTCAAAGTGTGGTAGTTCTGATTACCATATACTGTGAAAAATGAAACCTGTGGATGTCCTAAGTGGGGTTCCACAAGGCACTGTGTTTGACCCTCTGCCTTTCTTAGTAATTGCTAATGATCTGATCCCAGAGTACTAGGCATTGTCAAGGGTTTGAGAGATGACGAAAATTTTCAAACTGACCAGACAGGAACCGTTAAGTGGGCTTGCAGAAACAATATGCTACTCAACGGATCTAAATTTGAATCACTAAAATAGGAAAAAAATCCTACATGAAAACCAATGCTTCAGATCGTTCTAGCAATAACCCAACTATTGAAGAAAAATGAAACCTTCGTGATTGAGGCTCACTAACGCAGAACAATGCTTTGTTCCATGGACAAATTGCAGAGATAGTGGCAGAAAACTGTGTTCCAGGGCCTGAGAACCTTTCTGACTAGAAATAAAAGAACAATATTGACTCTTTGGAAACAACTAATCCGACATGAACGTTTATTGATCATGGACAAATTGCAGAGATAGTGGCAGAAAACTGTGTTTATTGGCCTGAGAACCTTTCTGACTAGAAATAAAAGGACAATATTGACTCTTTGGAAACAACAAATCCGACATAAACGTTTAATAGCTGTTCATTGGCATAAACGGAAAGATCTGGATAGACTTGCAGTAGTGCAAATAATCTCCATTATAACAGAAGAAAACAAACGGACAATCCGACATAAACGTTAATTGACCGTTTATTGACATAAACGTTTATTGACCGTTTATTGACATAAACGTTTATTGACCATTCATTAACATGAACGTTTATTGACCGTTTATTGACATAAACGAAAAGATGTGGATAGATTTGTAGTAGTGCAAAGAATCTCCACTATTACGGGGGTAAAAAACGGACAATCATGACAGATTGAGCGCCTTGAGGCATTACTTCAGACAACTTCATGTGCAGAGCATCTCGACCATTAAATCAAATCCCACTGGAAATACGGGAGATTGAATGGATGCCGCTATTGTCCGTCACAGCAAACATCTTGAGGTTACAAAGCAGATTGGACGAGTACCTCAGCTGTTCTCCGGCTCAAGTTATAATCACTGCGTGGACAACTCCTTATCTCAACTGAGACGTCAAGCCGGTATCCGACTGGCGAATGTGGCTGCAACATGCAAGTGTTGATGCCGCAACAAGAGTAGTGTCCCCACGTATTTTGGCCAGGTGGCAGCTGCGTTGTGACCTGCTGTTAGAGCGAAGAAACTCCAAGTAATAATCCAATATGTCATATCGATGATTTGAATGACAAATCATGTCAAAGAATTTAATTACAATCATTTTCAAAAACTCGAATAATTGCTCTCGATGGACTTCCCTTTTTTTTTAATATTGAGTGAGTCATCCCGGTCATACTAAACCGAGTTTTTGTAAGCGGTGAGGGTAGGGTGTTTTTGGCCGACAAATCTCGAAGGCTGGCCGAAGAAGAGCCACCCTGATTTTTTTATTTTAAAATCCCTACAACTTTCTCAATAGATCATACAATGGTGTTAGGAGATCGTGTTTCCGGGGTTCGGAGATTCTGAATCCAGTTACTAATAGATCCTGACCACTGTGTCAGAAATCTCACTCAAGCCATCAGTCAGGGAAGGACATCTGCAAAGTTTGGAGTCGAGTAACAGAGCTAACTTATATCATGTATCTTTTGTTGGGCAATCAAGGATTGGGCTGCACTCGCGCTTGCTGCGAGAAGGAACACTCGCATTGTAAACACTACAATTTATACTGAAATTCATTGTTCTAAATGCAGAGAAACTTATATTGCAAATAGAAGAAAAGATACATTGAGCTAGTTTTATTACACAATCCAAACGTCGTTGTCGTAGCGCAAATCTGTTTGGTTACAAACTTAAAATTAATGTCTACTGAACTATAAAAAATTAACTTGAGCCTTGGATTACATTAAATATAGAAATAACAGTACACCTGCAGATATGATTAATTTACTGAAAATTTTCAGAGAAGGCCATAACAACGAACATTATAACATTGTACATGTTTATAACCGCAACATTCCCTCATTTTCGATTCAGTCAGAATCCTGCTTCCCCGATTCTCAAATGGCAAAACCCACCATTCCACAAACCATTAGGATTATCGGCTAGCATATATGAAATTCCAATTGATTTTCTACGGGGTCGGGGATGATGCAACGGTTGGAGTTGAGGACCCAACAGCAGCACCTAAAGAGTTTCAGTGCGAGTCAAGAGACCGAGTTCAAATAAACTGAAGACCTCACAAATCGAGCTGATCATCCGCTGGAGAGACGCTGTAATCCGCCTTCATTTGTTTCCACTATCCAACGACATATTTCAGCCGGAGCAGTTTCTCTGGTACCTCGGAGCAAACCCTTCTGGGGCCTGTGAGGCCTCCTACACCTCCACTCCACCCGTACCCCTTAGCTAAGGGGAAGGGGTTCATCATGCAGATATGATGCTTCAGCTGCCGGTTCTCAGCCGTTCATCTCGCCGACTGCTCTCACAGCCTTGCTATTATAAGCCTACGGCTTGCAGGAAGGAAGAGCTTGTAAGTAAACAGGAGGTGTATCAACGTGATGCTGAACTGGTTAATTCTCCCTACGTAGAGCTTCCAGTCTCTACATAGAGCTTTCAGAAGAACAAAGAGGCAACACTAAATAATGAACCGAATAGGAGTCGTACCATCTCTCGGTTCCTGCACACTTCTAGAGAGAAAGGAGCTTTTGTTTCAGGGGGACAATGAGGAAACACTGAACTATTAAGGGAATATGAGCTGAAATTAAAACATTTAGCTATTTACAAGCAATTCCTCTGCATATTAGCCTTCTTTACAATTCAAATTTTGCACCCGCTCACACAGTCACACACACACACACACATCTACACACACACACACCTGCACACACACTCTCACACACATACACACATGTAAACATACACCCACACACACACCCTCATACGCACCTACACACATACACATACCTACAAGCACACACACACACACACAAACACACACACACACACACACACACACACACACACACACACACACACACACACACACGCACACACGCGCGCGCATCTACACACACCTACACACACACACACCTACACGCACACACACCAACATACACACACCTACACACACATCCTCAATACACACACACCTACACACACCCACACACACGAACATACCCTCACACATCGACACACACAAATGACTGTCTGTGTATTCGGGACACTAGCTCAGTAAGTCTTCAAAACACTAGTGATACCCTCATTCTTTGTAGGGTAATTCTTTAGTGAAACTTCCCTGAAGAGGTAAGGTTTCGACAGGCATCTCCATAAAGTATCAAGACGAGCTGTTTTGAAATGAACAATTCCTAGAACAAACAGCTAAGGCATTGCTAATGCGGGTCAAAGAGTTATAAAGATCTTGCTTACATGCAAATAAAATGGTTTCGACCACAGAATTCCGCTAATATCAAAGATGAGTGTTGGGATAAGAATGTTCGTCTTTTCAAAGTCTGTTTTCACTCGACGGCAATTCAACCGCTCCAAGCGCGACACCAATTTTTATGTATAGACAACAGTGGAAAAGAAAATAAATTGGCTAGCAACTATGAGTCCATAAACAATTTGTTCAATTTCCGTTCCTTTCTTATTATGGTCGATTTTTCTTACGTATGGAAATATTTTTGGTTTACTCCTTAGTCCCTTTCATTTTTGTTGATTGAAACGTTCTCATGCTTCTGTCAACCTATATTCATTTATATGATCACTTAGCAGAGAAAACCCTTCGAGATGGACTGAATTTATGGTGGTGGTGCCAAAGCACACTACGATCGTGTACATCGGTTATTCGGCGCGTTCATCTTCGGACATGAAATAATGCTTTATGCGTTCATTTTAATTTCACAAACAACCGCGTTTTATAACCTATTTTTCAATTTTCACGAAGTACAGTCAGCCCCACCAGATTAAATGCAAAATAATAAATCAATGCAAAGAAAAACAGGCTTGCTCGATTTAAAAATGTACGTCCTACGCGCAACGGAAAGACATTTCTGCAAAAATCCGAAATGTGACTCTTACCAATGGAAGATATCCTGATAGCATGTTGTAGCAGCAACAGTGGGTACCCGCAGACAGACAATAATGCCCTTGTTCGATTCACCTTGGTGCTATGAAAGCAGCGACCGGTTTGATTTGATTTGGGCCTCATTTCCACCAGAGCCTCAACGCGAGAGCAGCGACCGAGAGGGAGGTAAATATGGTAGCAAACGAGAGGCATCGGAAACAGCGATGGCAAGAGATCCCGATAGACCACAAACAAGGCCTAATCTAGTAAGTGCCTGGTCTATTTGTTGTTAATAATTCCAATGTATTTGTAGCACATTCCCTGGATGCCTCTCTTCCTACCTCTTTCTACCACTTTCAGCCTTCAGTGCGATTGACTCTTCGAACTCGAGATCGAAATAGACTAGATTAATGGACTCGTCAACTAAGATTGGGTGGTCAGTACTGAATATATGTTGATCAAGCTCTGCAAAATGCGCGGTACAATATGTTGATCAGCTCTGTCAGTGCGTGTCACAATATGTTGATCAGCTCTGTCAGTGCGTGTTACCATGTGTTGATCAGCTCTGTCAGTGCGCGTTGCAATATGTTGATCAGCTCTGTCAGTGCGTGTTACCATATTTTGATCAGCTCTGTCAGTGCGCGTTGCAATATGTTGATCAGCTCTGTCAGTGCGTGTCACAATATGTTGATCAGCTCTGTCAGTGCGTGTTACCATATTTTGATCAGCTCTGTCAGTGCGTGTTGCAATATGTTGATCCGCTCTGTCAGTGCGCGTTGCAATATGTTGATCAGCTCTGTCAGTGCGTGTTACCATATTTTGATCAGCTCTGTCAGTGCGCGTTACCATATTTTGATCAGCTCTGTCAGTGCGCGTTGCAATATGTCGATCAGCTCTGTCAGTGCGCGTTGCAATATGTTGATCAGCTCTGTCAGTGCGCGGTACAATATGTTGATCAGCTCTGTCAGTGCGTGTCACAATATGTTGATCAGCTCTGTCAGTGCGTGTTACCATATTTTGATCAGCTCTGTCAGTGCGCGTTGCAATATGTTGATCAGCTCTGTCAGTGCGCGTTGCAATATGTTGATCAGCTCTGTCAGTGCGTGTTACCATATTTTGATCAGCTCTGTCAGTGCGCGTT
>SDVV010006122.1:0-18677 GCA_016164225.1 Gammarus roeselii
TGCTAAGTGATTAAAATAAATGCAATGTAAATCTTCTTCTTCTTCTAATCATATACTCATTATTTCAAATCAATGTAGAGTGAATCTTCCTTTTCTGATCACATGCTGAGTGGTTTGAATCAATAAAATAAAAAATGTTCACGTCAGTACATTGTTTAATCATTTTGAATGTTTTTATTCCCGATATAAAATATAATGGTAATGTACCGCGATACATGTATCGCCGATACATGTATCGGGTACCGGTATCGCCTTGAGAATTTGTAAAGTATCGGGTACCGGTATCGCCTTATATGATTTTGATGTACCGCAGTAACGGTATCGCCTTAGCAATTTTTTGTACCGATGCCCATCTCTGATTACGAGCGTATTTTAGTTGTTTTGGGGTTCCTCCTCTCACTATGGAGAGAATATGTTATCCAAACAATATGCTAAAAATAATATGGAAACCTGAATAGTTTTGGCTGCTGTTCTCATTGTGTAATAGTAAGGTTGACGAAATCCGTACTCTTTTCAATGAACATCTTTAGCGAATTAGTGTTCGGGACGTTTTAGGGTAAAATGTTGGGAAGTCTCCTATTGTAGCTTATCAAAACAATTTTTTTTACTTCATTCTGCGTGACATGCCTGATTTGCTCAGGTCTGCTTTCCCTAATCCTTATTCTCTTTCCTCAAAACCAGTTCAATATCCATTGTCCAATAATCTTCTACTCTTCTCGGTTAATAAAGTCAAGGAACTCTCGCAATCCCTGACATCCGTATCGAGGTTTCCTTTTAGCAAGGCCGCATTATCTACGCGTGACCGGAGCAGCACCTCCTCTCCTTCTTCCTTCTCAACTGCCAGCTACCAAAAGCGGAGAAAGGGATTCAGGAGCGTTGGAGGCCAACGAGCGGAGGAAACGTTTCGGATAAAGTCGACCAGAAATATGCCTGGACTGGGTGACCAGGGCCGCACGTGACGCAATTATAGGGCGCCTGGCCCCTGGTCTGGGTGACTGGGGCTGCACGTGACGCTATTATAGGACGCCTGGTCTGGGTGACTGGGGCTGCACGTGACGCTATTATAGGATGCCTGGGCAAGGTGACTGGGGCTGCACGTGACGCTATTATAGGATGCCTGGGCAGGGTGACTGGCGCTGCCCGTGACGCTATTATAGGACGACTGGGCTGGGTGACTGGGACTGCACGTGACGCTATTATAGGACGCCTGGGCTGGGTGACTGGGGCTGCACGTGACGCTATTATAGGACGCCTGGGCTGGGTGACTGGGGCTGCACGTGACGCTATTATAGGATGCCTGGGCAGGGTGACTGGGGCTGCACGTGACGCTATTATAGGACGCCCGGGCTGGGTGACTTGGGCTGCAAGTGACGCTATTATAGGATGCCTGGATTGGGTGACTGGGGCTGCACGTGACGATATTATGGGACGCGTGGGCTGGGTGACTGGGGCTGCACGTGACGCTATTATGGGACGGCTGGGTTGGATGACTGGGGCTGCACGTGACGCTATTATAGGACGCCTGGGTTGGGTGACCAGGCGTCCACGTGACGCTATTATAGGACGACTGGGTTGGGTGACTGGGGCTGCACGTGACGCTATTATAGGACGCCTGGGCTGGGTGACTGGGGCTGCACGTGATGCTATTATAGGACGCCTGGGCTGTGTGTCTGGGGCTGCACGTGACGCTATTATAGGACGCCTGGGCTGGGTGACTGGGGCTGCAAGTGACGCTATTATAGGACGCCTGGGCTGGGTGACTGTGGCTGCACGTGACGCTATTATAGGACGCCTGGGCTGGGTGACTGGGGCTGCACGTGACGCTATTATAGAACGCCTGGGTTGGTTGACTGGCGCTGCACGTGACGCTATTGTAGGACCCCTGGGCTGGGTGACTGGGACTGCACGTGACGCTAAGATAGAACGACTGGTAATGGGGTTTTGCAGCGAGGCGCCTTGCTGAAGCAATTGCTAAGCTCGAGACTTGATCAGTGACGTTGATATTTAAAAAAACGTGGTGATATGGTATCGAATGGTGGGTTCTGATCCTATTATCGTCATCTATACCATTTACTCCAAGGCGTGGTTTCATCGTCTATCTGACCATCTGTATTCATACAAATTTGTTGTTGAGCTCACCAATCCATAGGTAGGTAATATCTGTAGAATATTTTACACCCATTTTGGAAGCGATTGTTTTACTCAGAAAAACGTTATGGAACATACAGCGGAGGAGATATACAACCATTTGTTTATCGCAGCTGTGTGTTGAAAGTTGATGAAACAATAATTATAACAGTTTCTAAAATGTTGGGTCGACATACAGTTTAATTAAAAAATCCCACGCCGTGCCATATTAGTATTGCTTGGCAAAGGTTTCATGTTTGATATTTCTTCCTTGCATTATAAAATTGATCACATCGCATGAGGCAGGGATTCTTCAGCTGTTACTTAAGCCACATATGACAATACCCTCAGACTTGGCTCCGGCTCCCACGAAATGACCTTCATCGATTTCCTCATCGCCAAACCTCCGTTCGTTCGCATCTATCCCTCACCAGCTCCCAGTTTCTGGCTAGTGCCCTTCGCCCTCACTATCTGGACATGTGGGTTTTGAATAGTGTTGTGGGTTTTGCATATTGTTGCTCTTAATCCAGACTGTGGACAGTCATATGAAAGAGGTGAACCTTAGGAATAGATATGCAATGTGATTTTAAAGTTTTAACAGTTTAAACGCTCAATAAAAGGAATTTTATATGACATTTTTATAATTTAAATAATATAATTTACAGCAAGTTAGTAGGTTCAACATTTTTCACTGCTTCAAATGATTGAAATTGAATTTCAACTTCAAAATGGGACCCATGCCTATGAGCGCAGTTTTAAGCCCTTCGAATGTAGTTTGCAAGTGCACGTCGAACTTTCTCCTTGCTCATTTCTATCGCAAACTTTACTTAGCAGTTTCATTAGATATTTGATTATCGTTGGCTTCAGTTGGTGGATAATGGAATCCGCTCTCCCCAAAAACAGTAGTCGAGCAGGGTGAAGTTCGGAGTCTACGAGCAGGTCAAGGCTCCTTCGTTTGGCGGGTGATGACTCGTTCCGAAGAAAAATCCGATAAAAATTCCGTACAGTCGGCAGAGAAAAACCGAGAATGTCTTTCGAAGACGGCATAGCCGTTATTTCCGAGAAGTACTTCAATCGCTTTGAAAAAAATATAGCCAGCTGGTAGGTCGGAGGAATTCTACTATTAACAGAGTGGTGCACCTGCTTACTGCTCCACCGAGTGTCGCTATTTTCATCGGACAAATTTCTGGCGAGAGAAGCGGCCGAACGAACCAGCTTTGGCCCGCTCAAAGGCCGGACCTCAGCCCGTTGACTACTGGTTTTGGGAAAAGATGGAATCCATCGTCCACGAACGTAATCCAACGGCAACTGAATATCTGAAGAAGATGATCGATGTAGCGACAAAAATGAGCTAGGAACAGTTTGACATTAATTTGCAAGCTTCATCCGAAGAATTCAGATCTAGAGTCATAAAAATGGTTCCATTTCGAAGCTGAAATAAAAAAAATTGTCATTGATGCATCAAACCATGTTAAGTCTACACTTTTTCAGTCCATCCCATTTATTCAATGTTTAAATTTCATACGATGTCGACTTTATGGAGCGTTTAAAATGTTAAAACCCATTATAAACGCCCTGTTAGCCTAGCTAGGTAAGAGGAATTTTCCGTTACTATACCGCAGCTGATTACTGTCCATCTTTAATGATTGAACCACGTAACGTAACTTTTGTAATAATTAGACACATGCTATAATATAGCAGAAAGGTGAATTCTTAATTGTTTATCTTAAAAAATACTACGATCTAGATATCATTTTTTCATTTATTTTAATGTTAAAACAAATGACCTCTAATCATTTATATAACGTTCACGATCAATTTCTACGTGATTTTTTATTATGCAATATATAATTAGAAATGAGCTAAATCTAAGGGATTCCAATATAATTAATCCCGAAATATGCTTTCAGATGCACACAATCGCAAACTTCTTAAAGCCTTCTCACAAAATAATTTCCATGGGAGTATTCATACGAAATGTTTTCAAGGGATGATACAGAAATAAGACTTAAATTGGTCTTCACTTCTGAAATCTTTTAGAAAACGTCATGGGAAGTTCAGCGATTGAATTTACCAAAAAAGTAGCGTTCGTCGGCTGCATCGCCTGCTCCATCGTCGTCATTTTGATTTATATTAAGGAGAGAGTGTCGTGCCAAATTACGTTTGTTGTAAAGCAGATGCATGCAAAAAAATGATTGTACTAAGTTTTCGAGATATCGACTCATGAAGTTGAAAGATTTACGACCTATTAAACTGTTTTTCTTACAGGGAAATATTGAAGACCTCTCGCATTTCATAGCTACCTGCATGCATATGTTATATTACGAACTTATTGCCAATCACATCATGTATTCACTTTGAATATTCGTTACCTAGTAAATTTATATGAAGTTTGCAAATGACCAATGACTGCATGAATCCCTTCATCTGTCAACATATCTCATTTTTTGTGAGCTATCTCGATTTAAATATTTGGCTTCGTGTGTCATTGAAAGGAGTTTGGCAATAAATGGTGGCGCCTGGATAGTACCAACTGACGCATTGACAGTTTTTAGTTCGTAGATGCTTAATATGTCATCCATTTGTCAACTGACCTGAGTCTATAAACGGATTGATCGCGATCCGTTCGAAGGAGTTGTACACAGTTTAATGTGATGTATCCAACCTGGGATCGTACGTTGAGATTAGATGCCGCCTCATCTCTAATCGCTGATCTTTTTTCCATAATAATCAATGTAATACTGATGAAAGAGTTTTGAAATTTGTCAGTAAGCCTCGGAAACTTACAATGCTCAATGAAAGTTCACCGCTAAGAAAATGTTTAGCAAAACAGTTTATCACGTCACAAACCTTCAACTTCAAGACGAGATTCCTGGAAAAAACTTGCTCCAATTGATCTCAAATTGTCCCTCCATCACTGTTGCATGTATCCTACATGAAAACAAAACATTTGTGGACTTGCCAGTCTCCCTTTAAGTGTAAGGAAACCTATTTGACGGCATCAAGTCATGCATAGAAGTAATCCGCAAACACAATGCAAGTGAAGCCAAACGCCCTCAATCGAATCGACTTCTCAAGGTTCTCAGTTGGAGCATTTTCGTTGATCAACAATATTTAGCTTTTCGAGAATTATGTTGAATTAGACAACAAATGTTTATGAAACCATATAAACAAAAATGATATAAACATAAAGTTTGGAGTAGTAAAATAGATTGGCGCGTACAACGTTCGTGACAATCATCGAAATGATCTTTTACTTAATCTCAAATTACAATTGTAGAAGCTTGCATGGCCGTATACCATTCAATTACTAGCCGATAACTTCTATAAACACAACGGCAAAAATTTTGAATTCCAATGAATATTTATTGCTTTGTAAGAGCTGCAGACTTTTAAGTGCTGGTTTGGCGGCTTGTGGTTTAATATTATATTGAAAATATAAGCTCATTCATGATGGCGTTGATTGACGAATAGTTCCTTCAACCTTGTCCTATTCTACAGTAAACCAACCATATGACTACTTAATGATGAACCGTTATGATAAACTATACATTTCTACATATCTTTCAGATACTGGGTTCTATTCAAGATTCATTCAGCATCAGATCCATGGGCTGATATTTCAAATCTTTCCTATCAACGTGCGTTGCAAATAATTTTAGGCATAGTTCAAGTTAGATATTTCACGCATCCAAGCTCTTTTCCTGGACATCCCTTCCGCACGTAGTAATATTGCCCTGAGTACAGGACCTTTCACTACTTTACCAACTTCTGTACACCTAATCATACCCAAAACTAAGTTCCTCACAGCAATAGCTAGAATGGAACATATTGAATTTAGGTAGAGGTGTGGATAGGGGCGTGGCATGACATCACATGAGAGAGGAAATTGGGCCTCATGGACCCAAAATGGCTTCTCTGCAAACACACATGCAGCATCCCACATTCGTATAATCTTAATGTATAGATATTGATTTCAAAACATCCTCAGCGACGTATTTATTTACCTATTGGTACTTAACGAGTTTTAGAACGTCTCCAGTTGCTATGGATTGACACATTGCTTCGTTATTAGTTGCGGTAGTAGTATTAGTTACTTTTCTCATTATTTCACGGGGACCACATTAGCTACGTAACATACCTTCACTTTTACTGATAACAATCCTACTAATATTCACTGTAATTTGCCTACTTCCAGTTGGCTTCATATATTTGATCAGTGTTCAGTTAGCACAGGAAGTGAGTGAAATGAGGTTTGTGAAAATAAGATTGAATTTGTGATGTGCCAGATAAGCATCCACATTTTATCACGATGCTCACAATCACATCTGCTTGCACACGACAACAAGATATTTACCGATGCCCAATGCAAATATAAATACAGGTTCATTTTACTTATCTAAGCAGGATAATTTCCATTCCATAGAAGTAACGCTGCGGAAGTAATATTGACACTATCGCTATAATGTCACATGAACAAAGTCATACATTTGGTCGAAAGGCAGTTGAGAAAAATTATCTACAGATGGAGATCTGGTGGCTCACTTCCAAAATTTCATTGAGATAATGAATTATACGGGAGACTGACAACAGTTTAAGAAAAAAAACTATTCATTTCTATTCATGACGGTGCATGGATATGGTAAATAGGTTTTAGTTGCGTTAAAATTTAATTGTATGGCTCAAAACTTGTAACTACATTCGGGACCAAAATCTAATAATAATCAACAGTACAGCTATGGTTCAAATTTCAAAGGAGCTACAAATACCTTGTTCGTTTGTCATACATTTATCTGTGAAAGGTGCTTTTTCACACAGATATTCCTATTTTTCATTTTAATTATTCGCTTGTTTTCAGACAATTCTTCTCAAATATTTCTACATCATCTTTGCAAATAAAGAGATAGCATACTTTTGTAATACTATCTATAAGCGGAGTTACCGCACGCAGGGAGAGTCAACAGTTCGGTTTGTATTAATTTGACTCAAAGTTTAATTTTACAATGAAAACTTTCCTAGAGCATTTACCTAAACCCTCCAGAATGACCAACATTTGAATCAACTCAATAAACGATAGTAATACTGAATAATACCTCTAGGATTTTTAAAAAATTATGAAGTCGTTAATACAAGAATCGAGCGGTAAATCAAAACTGGCATCACAACGACTGTATTCCTCATCCATTTAGACTGCGGCCTTTGCTCGAAATTTCCACTGATATGTTACATAGTCGCTTAGTCAAACATCTGCAAGCTTTAACATATATTTCCAACGTACTACGTATTTAGATAATGATCAAGTCTGGATAGCATAGCCAACAAAATATAATTTCATTTGCGAGAATTTAGTGGGAAACTGGGACATGACCATTAAAAGGTGGCACCAAATAGAGATAAATTGAAAATGCACTGCTAAATCTGATAATTAAAACATGGAAAAATAGTCAAGTCTCTGCCAAGCATCTCTCCTACCTCGTCCCTCTCCCCCTCTTCCCCTTTCACGTATGGGCACTCCCATACAATATAATTTTTTCCAGTCTAAATAGAATGTTGAATGCGACCGATAATATTGACTGATGACGACTAAATTATTTGCCGTCATCAACAACAAACTTATTTTGTCCGGAAGTAAACTAACTGGCAGCAGCGCACAACAATCTTAACAGGGCCAGATGCACCCTTTGCAGTCTGACATTTTTTTATTGTTCCTCTATGTTTGAAAAGCGTTTACTGTCATCAGTGGCATTAAGTAAAATACAATAAAACCAGGGCCAGAGGAATAATCAGACCGAGGATGTGAAGGTAGAACTTGCAAGTCTGTCTAAAGAAGCCGTGTGTACAATTTAAACCTGGAAAATTTGTCATACAATCATATGCATGAAATCCTAGTTTTAAATTATGCCTTAATACCTTACCAGTTTTATCATTCCTCCTGGGTCTGCTGGCTGTCAAATTTGAAGCAGTTAGCTTGATTGATGTCTGGAATTTCATCCGGTTGTAATAACTCAAATATTTGAGGGGTAGCAATATATTTTTTTTGGATAGAATGATTACATTTTCAAAATTTATTTAATCGTTCTTCTTGAAGGAAGCGATACCTCGTTTCTGAACACTCACCTCCTACGGAATCCAACGCAGTCGTTTAATGATTTTTGGTGATCTTTCAGAACCTGTGTACATGGAAAAAATAGCTATTTACAAATTGAACTTTAATTACAAAAAGTTCAACATTTTTGACCGAAATATAATTTCCAATATATAAAATACGGCCCAGCAACACTGGTGCAAACACTTCAATGGCGAAATACGGAGGCCTCTTCTGTCGTATTTCATGGGGAAGCACAAAACCATCTTAAATTGGTCATGTTCAAAAGGTAAAGGTCGCCAATAACTTCCGAGTCTCATCTGAAAAAACACACATAAACACAATCAAAATAAATGCCTCTCAACTTGAACACGAGAAAATCAATAAGGTCTTAAGTAATCTTAAACTACTGTTAAAAGAACTCCCCAAAGATGGCCACTGCCTGCTGCATTCAATAACAGAATCTTGGAAGGGACAAATCGATTACAGGTCAAATCTACAAACTAACGTGCTGCCTAATAAAGCGGAAAATGAGCTTCATGAAGACTTGCATAACTACATAGCTTTCTTGGCACTGAACAAAAACAATGATGATACCATCATGACATACATGGAAAAATATTTCACTCACAAACTCCATGATCGCGACCTTGGTGACCTAATGCCTACAGTACTGAGCAATGCTTTCAAACCAGAAATCCTTATTATCGATGATTCCAACTTTGGTAACGAAAGAAGAACATCCATTAAACCAGAACAACGTCTAAATCGCAATGAGACAAGACCCGCAATACTCATTCACCTAAATGATCATTACAGCGCACTTGTATCATTGAAACATATTCAAAACCCATTGTGAGCACGGCGTACCAAATCACTCGAATTTCCGAGTCAATAATTTCTTTGCTTTGTACGGTTCTCCAGATACCACAACCTACACAGAGGAAGCATCTGACAACGGCATCAGCAGTAGAATTATCCCTGCAAGAAGCCTGATGGTCGCAGACAGAGTAGCTATGAACGGCAACTCCATCGACGAAAATAGTAGCAGGCCAATGTGACTAGACAGCCCACAGGGCGCCTGCAAGTCCGATGGCATTGGCAAGTAGTCCTCGGTCAATGGACAGAACCATATGCTGATAAAAAACATATATGCAAGAAGTATTTTGTCTAAAATGAATCAGATAAGATGCATGCTAACAAAGGAAGATGTTCACATACTCTGTGATACTGAGACATGATTGTTAGCTAGCATGGATAACAACTTTATTCGGATCGAGGGCAACAGAGTGTTCAGAAAAGGCAGATGACAAAGATGAGGTGGGGCTTGTATTTTCGTAAAGGAAGAACATGAGACTAGAAGAACGGATACGTTTGAAGATGAAGCCGTAGTTGACGATGTTCTTATAACCGTCCAGGTCAGGAAAATGAAATCCTTAATTGTTGGAGCCATTTAAAGACCATCCAAAGCCAGTGAACAATCTTTCCGACACTCAGAATTTATAATCCAAGGCGCAGCTAAACTGGAAAAACATATCTATGTTCTAGGAGATTTCAATGACGACCAATTGAAACCCAACATATTATGCCCGAAAACCAGAAGATTAAAACTTGAACAACTCATTGAGACGCCAACCAGAATCACAATAGACGGTAGTTGCTTCTTGCTGGACCTGATAATTACTAACAATCGATCATCTGTTAGTCCCTCAGTGGCAGACCACGAAGAAATAAGCTGCGTGATCACACTGCGCAGGGAAAAGCGACAACCAATCGTCCTGATATTCAGAACAAAGGAAGGTTACTCGAAAGATTCACTAAAACTAGAACTATGGAAGTGAGTACCACTGTTTAATAGCATGCGTAATTCAGACGATGTACATGTTCAATCCGCTATGTTACAGAAATATTTTTTAAAAGCTCTCGACACAGTGGCACCAATCGTTACCAAGAAATTACCACGCCCCCAATCAGATAGATAACTCCTGAACTCAAACAAGAAATAAACAATCTAAGAAATCTACAAGCAGCACACAAAGTGGATACCAACATAAACTTCTCAAATAACATGGGGGCAGCTGACCAATTGCAAGAAACATGCACACACCCCTCCTTCACTCATGCCTTCACTTCAGTTTCCACCAGTTCATTTATCTCCACATGGGAGCCCAGATACTTAAAACACTGAACTTCATCCAAGGGCTCTCCATTTAGGGTGACACTAATTTCGCTCGCATCGTCAGTCCTCGAGCATCTCATTACTTTACTCTTACCCAAGTTCACTCGATGCTTCCTCCTCTCACACACTCTACCAAACTCAGACACTAGCCTACATAGCTTCTCCTCTGAATCCGCAACCAGGGCCGTATCAGCAGCAGAAAGCAACTGGCTCAACTGCCAACTCCGCCCATTCGCTTCCAACAGTTCCGAGCCGCGACCCAGCACACTCGCCTTCACCTCCCTGACCACTCCACCATATAGAGGTTGAACAGCCAGAAAGACATCACGCAGCCTTGTCTCAGTCCCACTTTCACTGTGAGTCAATCACTCACCTCGTTCGAACCCTTGTACCAGATGGAATAATTATTCTAGAAGTGGGAAGATAGTTTGACAATTGTCCGGCTAAGTTTCCACCATGCAGTGGAGAAGAGACAGCTAAGCGTGGTGCTTTGACATAATCAATGTCTTAGCACTGAGTTCCAACATCTGCAAAACGTCCCTCTTCCCTTCTCTTCTTGCAATCCTTTAGCCCTAGACTTTTTTATTATTAATTGATTGAAGTCCTAGAGCCTTCCGAGTAGCGCCAGTGCCTCCAAGGTACTCTGGTGCTTCCTGAGTTCTCTAGTGCTTCTTGGGGCACTCTAGTTCTTCCTGAGCACTCAAGTGCCTCCAGGTCATTCATATACCACATTGGCATTCTTATACCACCTGTGCATTCTTATACCACCTGGGTATTCATATACCACATGGGTATTCCTATGCCACATGGGTATTCTCATACCACCTGGGTATTCTTATACCACTTGGGTACTCCAGTGCTTCATTGGCACTCTAGCGCTCCAGGGCACTCAAGCGCTCCAGGGCACTCTAGTGCCCAAGCCCAAGGTCCTCAGGTGGCACTAGGGAGCAGGTTTAATCTAGCTGGTGCCATGTGGGTACCCGTGTTTATCTCGCACATCATACTGCCTTCTGTCACCTTATTGCCTCCTGGGCCCCTTATTACCAATTGGAAACCCTGGTGCTATCTGGACCCACTCTGG
The DNA here is from genome assembly GCA_016164225.1 of Gammarus roeselii. Classification (NCBI taxonomy): domain Eukaryota; kingdom Metazoa; phylum Arthropoda; class Malacostraca; order Amphipoda; family Gammaridae; genus Gammarus; species Gammarus roeselii. The sequence continues at coordinate 11,473 of SDVV010006122.1, forward strand.
ACACTACTACAATGGAATCCTCCATCTCAAGAATTCTGTCTAAAAAAATGTCAAGAATGTGGAGATAGAACATTCGCTACTAAATGAGACATTGCTGATTGGATTTGATGAAAACTACATAGATAGAATTGAATTCAACAAGCGGACTAATACAGATCGTTCTAGCCTACAGTCAGTAAAACTTAGATGTGATGCATACAAAGAACACTTCGAAAACTCTCTGCTGGTAAATGAAGAGCGAGACTTCATGACAAAGATGCAGGACTTCCACTTAGTACGAGGGAACCAAACTCCCCTAAAGCCTGACAAATTGCTAGTGGTTTGCAATTGTGTAGAAAACTGTTATTTGTTTGGCAGGATGAGGTACAAAGTTTTCATTGGAATAATCATATGACAAACATTCATCCACTTACTCTGTTTTACAATAACCATGGTAATAAATCTTATCATCTAAGTTTTTCAGTTATTTCTGAATGTAACACGTAACACAGTTGCAGTACATTTGTTTGAAACACAGTTGATAGAATTGATGATATCAACTTATTTGTCACCAATTACCTACTAGGCGAATAATATTCTCGTGTGGAAATCTTCATCAAAATGATTTTGAAATTGATGCCAACTGGATCCTTTTCACAATTATAAATCGTTAAGGCCCAAAAGATGGCTTAGTTGGCACTGAAAACAATCTAGGCAAGCCTGCAGTGCCCATCCGATCAACAAATCTTAACTCTCCAAAATTTGTTCACCTTTGCAGAAGTAAATTCAAAAAATATTACATGCAATTTCTCAGCATTGAAAGATCATGAACAGGGAGAGATTTTCCTTCAAGAAAGGCACTCAACAGTAAAGACAATAGCTGGCACTCCAAAGATAAACTATCTGAGACCCTGCCATTAATTTCTCTTGAAATTAGGCATAAATTCTCTTGATTAGATGCATCATATACTGAGAAGGTGGCCGATAAAGGAGAAATTATGCTGTAACAGGATATCAATGCCATGGTTGCATTACAGTTGCATATATGGACATTGGTGGTAGACAAGTGCATTGAATTAAATAACCAAACCCCATAAAATATCCCAGTGATTCTTTCAACAACATGACCCAAACTGTCCTTCTGCCCAAATATACCCAATATTCTAACATTCAGGCTCAGTGACAGTTTGGCAGCTGTAGAATCCCCAACAAGCACTAGCAGATCATCCAAGTTGGTGTGAAAAACAGCAATGATTTACAAATGCAATTGTAGTGAAGTCTATTCAGGTAAGTAAAATGCTCTAGCTCTAGCTCTATTATATAAATGTATTTGAGAATACATAGGTATATGTACCTATATACACACCTTTCAATATAACGCCTTCTGTTAAGTTGCAATTCTGTTCTTTGAGGTACAACCTAAGTCGGTGATTAGTAGTCATATTTGCTGTCAAAACATTGATAACTGTTTATAATTTTAAGTATGTGAATTCGTGATTCAAACCTCTTTTTCTGCTGCACAGTTGCAGCAAGCTCCAATACCACTCAGGCCGTTGGTAAGAATTAGTCCCATATTGTGTTTTGCTGTGTCGTGGCAAACAAGCCTTGATCCAGGTTTATGTTTCATGGCATCTTAGATGCCCCTATATGTATTGACTTGAAATACTAAGAAATCATGAGCTGGCCTAGGAACAATAATAAATATGATGCACATAGCCACCTGTATAGATCTCTTGGTAGACAATTCAGTAAGTACTTTTCTAGATGACTGTCAACAGCTGCTCACCTTGCTGTTAGCCAAAGGTGTACCCACAATTTTTTGATGGAAGGGACATAACCCAAATGCATTCTGAACAAAAATGAATCCTATAATAACATTCAGTGAGCCACAGTTGTATAACGATCCAAAAAACTTACTTGCTTTCGCAGTTGGCCTCCTCATATGCGCTAACGCTTTTGATGGGAGAGTATCGGACTTTAATATTCTTCCATCGTTACATGAATGAGGAAGCAATGTGGTTCTAGGCCTGTTTCAAAAAAACTCCTATCAACATGAGCCGAGCACACTCGGGCGTTGTTTAAATGGAAGACATCCTGACGGCCTGTAGCCAGCAACCACTGTTTCCTCAAGGTCAGAGATTTAGGAAACATAAAAAATGAAACTTTAAAATGAGTTTCTCGGTTCTTAGAACTGAATACTGAACAACGCGGCATGATGAACTATAGTCGCTTTAATTCACAAATAAATGTCGGAACATCGAATAGCAGGTTGGCTCCAGTGACAATAGCACAAGCGATGACGCGGAGGTTGCCATTGGTAAAAATCATCGTAATAAAATTAGCATCATAATTAGCGACAAGTGATAATTTATCCGTTAGTGTACCCTGGTGATGAATGAACGAAATAAAGTCACGGCATGTATAAATGAGCCACCGTATTTTAATGATTCACTGCCTTCGCCGGAAGCATGGTGGCCCAAGCCATCAAGCAAAGCAGAAATTGTTCTTGGCATTTATTCGCTCATAAACACTAACTCATATGGGCACATTTTCTTCAGTATGCGTCAACATTAGGTAGGATCAATCCCTATATGCAAGAAAAAGCACATGCTTCAGTATTGGTACATTCTCATCATTGTGTATGTATGTATGTGTGTATGTATGTATATTTATATGTATGTATGTGTATATCTATGTATCATGGACCACTCAAACCAGGACGTGCACAGCCCGATCTCTGACTTCGATAGCGGAGGCTATCGCATTCATACCTACCCGCCCTATTTTTCTGGACAAATCGATAGAAAATTGACTTATTCAATAGGAGAGAAGTCATTTTAAGTCATATAATGTGATATGAAACAAATTAGGAACCATGTATGCAATAAAACCTTATTTTAGTCTGAATGAACATGTAATATAAAAAACATGTGCGGGAACCCTTTAGGAATCCAAGTTGCTACACAGTTAATTTATAAAATTTGAAAGATATTTGCTAATTTTTGTCATTGCAATCAAAGAATATTATTCACTCAAACAGCCAGAAGTTGTTGAAAAACTTTACCTGGCTGCAGCAATCTCCAATGCAATCAGAGGCTTGGAGATGAACTGCATTTTTCAATGATCATTCTCTAGGTTGTGGACTCCATTCAGAAGAACACTTGCCAAATGACGGTCATTTAATGTCTATTCCACTGAAGCTGGCCAGGGTCGGTGAGATCTCCACCAGTCTCCTCTGACAGCAGGACCGGTGACGGCTTTCTTAAAGAAACACAATTCCCGTCTGACAAGATCGAAAGTGCACAACGGCTCGTTCTCAAATAGACAACAATAAATGTTCACGTGGCAAAAATTAGTTTACGTGTTTTGGAAGAAGAAATTTCCGAAGATCATATGAATCGAATCTGAGAAATATTGACTAGTGTTGAAATTACCAGTTATCTCGAAATGGGTAGAACAAGAATCAAAAGAGTAGGAGATAACATTCATACATGGATGAAGAAAAAAGAAAGTCGGCTTCGGGCAACTAATGTCGCCTGGTTACAGTCGTATAAACAAAGTTCAAGGGAAATAAGGAAGCAAACTCAAAATTGATATGATCCAAGTGGAAAATCATCGTCATGACAGTAATAAAGTTGTGGTATTGGAAAACAAATTTTTCCTAAGAACAACAGAAAAATCTTGATCGTATGCAACAATTCCTCAATTATGAAGATCTGAATGACTTTGAGTTGGAGAATACATCTGGCGGTGGATGGCAACCCTCTTGTCCAAGATGACGTACACTATCGAATAAATCGATTGGGAAAATCACAAATATCAATACCATACACAACCATCAAACCTGTATATGAATAAGTAATTTAGCTTGGATTGACTACATCTCCGTGATCTCACATGAGGTGGAACTGATTAATATATGAAACGTTGCAACAAATGAAGAGAATTAGATCTATTGGAATCGGGATGCTGATCGTATGGTAACGATTTTGTCCAAATGTCGTATACTGTTCAACATAAATCGATAAACTGTAGAGCTTAGGCGTGATTCAAATTCTAGATTTTGTTGGTTGCATCCGCTACAACATATATCTATAGCACATTTTCTTCCGTTGATACCCATCTCTCTTCTATGAAAACTTAAATTACGTAGAATTTTATATGTGAGCAGAGAGCGTATCACGCAACTTTGACGACATCTCTTCTCTGAACTATGCAACACTAAGTTTATGCGTACGCATAAAGATGGCAATGACACCGTGTAGACCTACAAAAAGGCGTTTGTATGACTTGGTGTCGTCAATTAAAGTGGATAGTATAGAAAAGTTGATACATGTGTACATTAGTGCGAATATGGGTACATGGTGCCCTCAGCGCCAATTATATGCGTACATTGGTACATTAGTTCCGGCAGCGGCCATTGTAAGCGTTCATTAGTGCGTGCATGTGTGTACATGGTGCCTGCAGCGCCCATTATATGCGTACATTGGTGCGTCTATGAGTACATTAGTATCTGGATCGATCATTACATGCGTACATTTATGCGTGCATGTTTACATTAGTGAGTATACGTGTACATGGTGACGGCTGACAGTGTGCTTTCGTTGTAGAATCTTGATATGACGTAACGTAATGGACAGAACGGTAAGATGTGTTATTTGCAGTGCGGAAATAAAATAAGTAAGTCAGGTTCCACATTCGTGTTTTTGCGTCATCTGAAACGACAACATCATCTTGAATATTATAATCTCAAACATAAACAAGCAAATAAAAGCTATATGGATGCAAAGGGTGTTTTGATGGAACATGTTGAATCGGACCTGGGTTTCCAAAATAATGAGGTAGGAAGTGATCAACGGGGTGAGAATGCTGAAGAAAGAGAGTTACCTATAGCTGCGAGAAGCAGATCAGATTCGCTTGAGGCCCGATCCGGTGTAAGGCATAGAGATACATTCAAGGGCAGTACGTATAAAGATTGGGTGAAGATGAGTGAATCGAGTTGTGGGAAGAAAACTCAAACTTTAGACGATATCGAAAGTAAAGAAAATATGGAAATGACTGAATATATGGGTAAAGCATGTGACACATTAAGGGAAATAGAACCCAGTGTCAGTGATGTTGAATCTTGTAACGGTAGAACAAAGGAGATGTCATGTGAAGAAATGCCTGGTAGAGTAGAAAAGAATCGTATTATCATATGGGATAATAAAACGGTATCGTATGCAAGAAGTGTACAATGGTAGGTACAATATAATCACATGTATATATATAACTTTGTTTCAAAATTGCTGGAAATGGAACATGACGACAGGAAAACATGTCTCAAAGATTGAGTGATAGAAGAAATATGTACATTTCTGATATCTGTGCTAATAAATTGAATGGGAATGTTACTCTCAGCAAGAAATATTATGCAATAATTCGATGTCATAAACCTTTTTTTAAAAAACTGGGGTCGAGGAGATGTTCGCTTAAGTCTATAAAACAGGCATTTAGGGACATAGGTAGGAATTGAAGTAGAGAATAAAATTCTGCCAAGGGTTTCTAACCATCTAAAACGAATACTAAATCAATGCAACTCTAAGAAGAATAGTCAGGAGCCCAATAGACCGGAGGAAAACGCAATAGATGTGTTTAAAATACGAACTGTGTGCGGGGAGAAACAATTATTTGTGATTTATACCGAGTGCCTCGATGCGAAACCAATGTGGATTAATGAGCGAGATATATAATTGTGAGCAATATTACAAGTTATATTTATATATCATTTGAACGTGTAAAAAGAGGGGTAGTCAATCGGTGTTGATGCTCTAATCGCTACACCAATCTCATCATCTAACATACCTTGGCCCTTGTCAGGAAATTGCGCAATATAACTCATGTTATGAATCACGGGGTAATCTCCACCCCGGACACCGTCTATTGCTAAACAATAATCGGTAATATCAAAATAACACGGGTTGCGGATGAAGGGGTAAAATTCATCATGAAATGGATGAATTTATTATCCATACGCTAGGCACTACAGCAGGACTGTTAGGGATGCGTGGGGATAGCCTCCGTACTGGGGGTAAGGTGACTGGCATTGCGTCATGGTAGTACTGAGTGACTGGTTACCAATGCATGCTCCAGCCTCGTGGCTGGCTCCAAGAACTGCAGTGCACTCACTTCTCGGGCAGTCTGGACATTGCGCCAGACTAGTACTCCCCCATGTTTGCAGCTCGGCACTGGGAGATGGTGGTCACTCACGGAGAGATGTTGGTCACAGGAAGATGGTGGTCACGGAGAGATGCTGGTCACCTACTAAGATATGCTGGTTAATCGCGAAAAGAAGCTGGTTTCTGATAGATTTTGTTATCCAAGTCAACTGAAAATGGGATGAAATCGAATGTCAGACGTATGAACAAACCAATATTTTGTATCACTGTATCTTATGATGATGATTTACACAGACACAAACACAGACACTAGGTCGCATCCCCCAGGAAGAGGGGTGGCCGACGGCAAGGCGCACCTCACACCCTCATACGCTCACACTCACACAACTTAGCCATTTTGTGCTAAAGGGTCCGGCCGGTAGCCCCTCAACTTACACTCTGGGTCCCGAGTGCAGTCTGAGGAACCGTCGTCAGCAGCAGGGCCCGACAGTTTTCACTGGTTTACCCCCGCCGCGTCATAATGGCCGCACCCCCCCAACCCACGCCCATCACGACAGCGGGATACCAACAGCGGGAAAGCACATCAGAGCAGGGTCAAAATCAACCATTCACAATCATTCTCCACTCACGCCTGTTCATTGCACGCTCTCTCGCTACCTCCACATTCATGTCTCTCCTTCCCAACGCTTGCTTCAGACCATCCATCCACCCAAACTTCGGTCTACCTCTAGGCCTGCGACCACTCGCCTCCGCATTCATCACCCTTTTCACCAATCTCCCTTCATCCATCCTCTCCATGTGCCCGAACCATCTCAGTACACGCGAATCCACTCTGTTCTCCAACTTCTTCACCATCCCTGTTCTGCTTCGAACCACGTCGTTGGTGATCCGGTCTCTCAGCGTTACTCCAGCCATGCTCCTCAAACACTTCATCTCGAAAACATTCAACCTTCTTATTTCCTCTGCTCTTACCCCCCAAGCCTCAGCTCCGTAGAGCACAGTTGGGACAACAACACCCTCATACAGCCCTCTCTTTGCTTCCATCCCCAACGTCCTACAGCTCATTAC